>JAYRBW010078228.1:0-24313 GCA_036023295.1 Invenusta paracnida | reverse complement strand
CTTACATCCAACTTATTCCTGTTGAATATTACTAACCTACATTACGCAATTGTATTTCACATATTTATACTAAAGATATCGCTTATATCTTTTCATATTTTATCATTGTATGATTATGCCAGTCGGCGAAATATTACAATAACTTCTATACCGCAGCAAGTGCTTTTTAATTACTTTTATTAATTATATGTACATATCATAGAGTAATTACTCCAATTATGTAATTTCTCTATTATATATATATTATACACATATTATACTATTCTATATGATCTTCAAACTAAGATAAATCTAAAAAAGTTATGAAGTAATTTAGAGCCTGACAGTATGTTTTGTGTTTTGTGTTTTGTATCATGCTTTATATTTAATCGTGGTAAGCAATCAATAATAACGAATAATAGTTGTATAAGAGCAATTTTACTTCCTAGCACAATTAAAATAGCATAGTTTAGAATTTCCTATATTTAGGAACTTTTGCGATATTTGCGAATTCATTTACAGACAAAATAATCAATATATTAATTGAAAACTATATGATTTCTCTAATCAAATATATTTAGACTTAATTGTACTATAAATACATTTACTGTGTTTTCAATATAGGAATAATATCAACTTTTATTGGGCATAAACTAGGAAAATCCGCGTTAGCTCATTTTACTTAGTAAAATGTAAAAGTTGTAATTTATTTATCTAAATGTTATATGTATATTGCATAAAAATCGGAGTTTTGCTAGCTATCGTTTTCAATAGTTTTGAGCTAACCAAATCCGATCTCTATGGCAAATTGTTATAAGGCTTTAATGCCTGCTTATATTTACATAATAAAGTCTATTAAAATTAAATGCTTAAATTATTTTACTTCATTAATGCCCTAGAAGTCGATGTTTTTCGCAGGTAATAGAGGATTTGAATGTCTATTAACTCATATTAATTCCATATTTGTATAGTTATAAGCCTAGAATAATTAAACAGAGAGTTTCACATTTATGGGGCCATTTATATAAATTTTATAAAAAATAAAACGATGTTTTATTGCCAAAAATTTACAACGCGTTGTATATGAAATCAATAAAACTATGTTATAAAAATTAGAGAATGTATACTGAATTGTTTATTATAAGTTATAACAACTAATTTTGATATTTATTACTGACAATTGAAATATTTTACTTTGGCTTATTCATATCATTCATATCATTTTCATATTATTCCGGTTGATTTATTCTTTTACTTCATTTTGTCCTTTGAAATGTAAATTAAATAAAAAGGCTATTTAGAAATAGACAATGTTCCGTACGATCATCGGATTTCCCTAATAAATAAATTTATTGAATGGAATATTAATCTAAATCCAAATTATTATGCAGTGTTTTATATAATTATAAATTTCAATTTCAGAACTAGGTAATATTTTTAATATTACACACGTTTCAATTTATTATTTTCTCTTCTATGCTTGCTTTATTATAAGAATGAATAATTAGAATAGTTTTATTTTATTAATTGATATTTTTAATTTTACCTTATTGGACAATTTTCAAAATTAAATGATATCATATATACTAAACTATACACTTTTAAGAATATAATATATTCAATAATATCGAATATTGAAATTAATACAATCAAATAATAATATCGAATATGGAAATTAATACAATCAAATAATAATATCGAATAGAGAAAATTGGTTAAATATTACATTTGAAGCCATTTCTCCCAATATAAAATCTCTCCTTCTCCGATAACGTCTCAAATATAGTCAAGATAGAGTATGAAATTGGAACTGAGGATCGTTAAAATTTTCAAACGAGCTATATTTATATTTATATAATAAGTATGTTGTATTTATCAATTTTAGAAGCGATATCTATTTATTGTTTGAAACCACTCCAGTGTCTGCAGTCTAACAATTTGTATATTCTTTGTGTCACTAATATGGAGCTAATCGTTGTATAGAAGATATGTAACTAGATTCTTAATTTTTGTGTATAATACGATAACATATATATATATATATACTATATTCAATAAAATTATTCAGTCAGTTCACTCTAGGGTTGTAAGTGATAAAAACTCAAAACGGATGTCAGCATCGGTTTTTCGTCATTACTTTATCATGAAAATTATGTATGAAAAGTAAATGTTAGAATTATGTATTTATGAAATCAACATATTTTTGTGTTTTATTTGTTACATATTTTATTGATTATTTGTAATGAATAAAAAAGTACCATTAATTTTTAGTTATTGTTAAAACATAAAACATTAAAGTATGTATAATATAAAATTTGTGTATGAATTAATAATTGCATTTAAAAGAAAGCCCGTTATCTGTAGGACCACTGTAGACAACGATGAAGAAATAATCCAACGACTCCTCCTAAGATACAACCCGAAGATTCGACCGGCGGTGAATAGAGGTAAGTAGTTACTTTCATCTGTTTGCCTGTCAGTAATCTATATACCAGCGAAACTTGTCGATTTTGTCATATGTGTCATTCTTGATTATGTTCAATATGAACAATAATTGATTTATCATATAATACATCTAACGTCGCTAAATGCCTGCCTAACTATTTCACTATTTCAATTGATATCTATGTAGGTATATATTATATATAAAATTTGACGATGATACATTTTGCATGATATCTTAAAAATTGTTGTCTGTTCTCATATCTATTTGTTTAGATCAATGGTGTTTATAGTTTAACTATTTGAAATGTAATGAAATGTTAACAAATATAAAACGTTGTTTAATTTTTTTAATTTAGTTTTTTTTAATAATTCAATTGTAATCAAAATGGTTACAAAAATACACATACATGTAAATTTTTAGTAATTAAATAAATCCTTACCTTGTTTTAAACTACAACTATAATGTTCCAAAATCAATATGGAATTCAGTAATAAACATTTGTTATATAAATACCTATATATTTAACTATTATTAATAGTGCTAGTTAATTAAAGAAAGTTATTTCAATTCAAATTGAACACTATATCTTCAATAAATATAAAGTTTAACAAAATATACAAAATACACAGCATTGATCGCTTAAACAAATGAAATACTAGATTTATAATTCAAATACACGCATCAATCTTAAATGTATAGGTACTTCTACAAGCTTACTGGGTGCTAATTGATTACAATATCGCATTACTATTTTTTTATCAATGATACTCTGAAGATGCTAAAACAATACTTTAATCAAATACATCTACTGAAAAAAGAGTATTATATTCAAACTAGATTAGGTTGAAATAATATAAATAAAATTCATGCATGAGATGGTTAGAAAAGTATATTATATTTCTAATTGCTTTGTTGCTAATTTTTTATTAAATAAGCAGTACTTCTTTCTGTTCTGAAAACTGATGAATTATAATTTAGTCCATATGAAACACAATATAATTATGTAGATATAGCGCATAGAATTTAGGTGATATTACACTTATATTCTGAATTTTATATCACATGTACTAAATTTAAAGATTGTGAAAACTTAGTTAATGTCTAAATAAATTTGAAAAAATATATATTAACATTTAATAAGTATTTTTTATATCTATGTATAAACCAGAGCTATATTTATAGTATACATATATATATAAAAGGCTGTTTGTATCATATAGGAACAAGTATTATTTATTATTTATTTAAGTTTATTCATATAAGCAATGTAAATAATTATAGCAGTTTTATAACATTTGCGTTAAATATAACATAAAAGAATAACTATTAAGTACGTATGGGTATAAATGTAAATATTAAAACCGCTTATGAAAACCTTTTCATCAATTTGCATCATTTCAAGTTGATTGTGTACCCAAATATATTTATTTGAATAAATATGTTAATTTCTTACTCACAAAATATGACTTAATAACTTTATTTATAATTTTTTTAAATACAATGCTTCTGCTGTTCTGTAAAATGACATTATGACATATCTTACAGATAAAAATTTAAACATCTACAAGTTTGTTTAATTATTATACATGTATTATTATAAATTATAATGTATATATGTAGAATTTTAAAATATATGTTGTTTTCTAAAGTTTTAGATTTGATTTGTTTTATTATATGGCAATAAAAAATCTTTTATATCATCCTTTGTTTGCTAAACTTAATACTACAATATGTGTTATATAGTTTTTCCTGATCAAATAAAGACACTTTTTTAACGCGACAGAACAAATACGTCCAGGCAACATAAAATGCTGATATGAAAATTATTGTATACCTACTGAAATGTGTACTTTAATACTTTAAATCTGTTAAATATTAATTATGCCAAATATATATAGTAATCTAATAGGCTAATCACATCAATTAAAATAAACTTTTTTATAATTGGATCATAAATGAAATGTAAAAAAGTAAATTAGTAAAATGGTTAACTTTTTTTGAGCAACGATATTTTTTGCATGTATATTAACTATTGCAAAAGCTATTTTTATATTTCTGAGGAGTATATATTTCATAATACTGAAATCTCTTTTAATGCTGCAATAATAATAATAAGAATCTTATATGTACTGCAGCAAGAATTAAACACTCGTTCAGTTTTCTTGGGTGGAATTACTTTATATGACAGTAGGTATGCTGAACATATATCGATAGATATAGCTAAGTGTTAGCATAATTACCTACATTGATTGTCTAGAGAAACTTAATTTTTTTAAATCAATTTAAATTTTAAATAGGGTATAGCTATGGGGAAGATTTGTATCTTTTAGCTGGAGGTACAACTTATCGTTAATTTTATAGTGGATAGATATCACTGGCGATATTTGAAAAAAAAATCACACCAATACAATTTCATTTCTTTTCTATTTAGTTAATCTCTAGTTATTATATATATATAATATACCATACAATTTATTGGAGACTAGTTGCTGTGTAGATTTATTCAACAGATGAAATATTTGTTTCGCAATGGTGAAATATTGTTTTAAATTATATGTCGTTTCAACTGTTTATCTGTATGGGTTGCTTCGACATACGGGCAATTGTTTGTTTTTAATTCTGTGTTATCTACACTTAAGTGTAAACAAACATATTTTATTTATATGAATATAAAATCATATAATGTGAAATAATTGTTAAAATAAGGTATGTAAATAATAGCGATAATATAATCTTTCTGCGTATTTATATAATGTGCGTACTTGCAAATAAAAACCTATTGTACCCTATTATATTAATATTGAATTGAATTATATAATAATCATTGAACAATTTTGAAGTAATTAAGTACACATTTCAGTATATCATACTTTTCGTATCAGAATTTGATGCAGCCTGGACGTATTTGAAGTCGCCTGAACGCATTTGATATGGCCTTTTTAACATTTGATCTGACAAAATATGTGCTTTTAAAATTCAAATCTCAGCAGCCGTCTCTATTTGATCTGACGTCGACGTATTTCTTCTGTCGCCCATCTATATATGATCGAGAGAACCTATGAAAATTATTGTTATACTTTAATACATGTTTTTAATTTTATACTCACAGATGCTGCTGTTTATCTATACAAAAACATTCTACATTTCAAAAATGTTATGGGTATTTATAGAGTAAACATAGTTCATCTTTGTTATTTGCATAATAATAACTACATAACAATCACATAATTTAGACCTGTAAATATACTGCATATAATTGTTAATAATATTCAGTTTTATTGTGTATATAAGGGTATATAAGAATAATTAAATTATCAATATATCAAGGTAATAAATATATTATTATTGCGCAGTACTTTTCACCAATTTTTATTTGTTTTATTTAAGTAAGTATGTTATAAGCTTTATAAACCCATTTGTTAAATAAAACACAAATTTTTCTTCGTTTTATTAATAAACTTTCGATTGATTTCTTATAACTGTAACACATATTTTCAGCTCCTACACTGGTCAATATTAGCATTTATATCAACACTCTTGGATCAATTCGAGAAGTTGATATGGTACGTCGATAAATCTATTTTCTATCGTAAAAGTTGTTTTATGTGTCAATTAAGAAAAAAATAAATATCGTTCTTGCGAGAATTTGTCATTGTTCATTTTAAAGATAAATATGTACATATACATATGTAAAACATATTTTAGATACATATGTATTTGAGAATATTTAACATAAATGAATTCATAAGTTAGCAATGAAAATGATTGAAAAATAATATTATTTTTACATTTTGAAATTTGATTTCGCAAACATAAGAATATAATTAAATTTTCTAAACTTCTATTAATCTTCTAAAAATTAAAGAAATTTATACCCAAAATTCCTTTGAGAAATCGATTATGTTGTAATAAGTTTGTTTTTAAATACTGTAAAATAATCTGTTACTATATTTGTCATAGATTGTGTGTTAATTCGTATTGATGTATAATGAGTAAATTACGTATAAGTAAGTGTGCATAGAATAGCGATATAATATATACTATAAGTGAGTAGCGTACACAGAGGCATAGAGTACACATAGAGAAACGACTCTAAGGGCGTTGCTATGGACTTTGACTCAAAAATAAATAAAATCTATATTTGGAGAGTTATAAGTTTATCACAATAACGATGAGTACTTAATATATAAAAAAAGATAATTTTATAATTATTAAATAATAAAATAATCAATATATTACACTAATTTTGGAAATAAATGACTATTATTGTTATTTTGTTAATATTGATGGCCACCATTCATGTATACCCTGGAAAATGTTTTAGCATTGGAAATGCCGTTTATGACTGCTGTAATCATTATAATCTGAACGTTTATTTTTGCCAAATGCAAGACTATAGACTATGTATTATCCAAAAATTCCATGCATCATTGGAAATTATACTTTATGCTCGGACTTATTCAGTGTGTAGGTGTCATTCGTATTATTTAATTAATTATTCAAACATATGGTTTATATTATATACACATACAAAAATACTACATAGATACCACATTAAATAATATTTTGAATGACTAAAGGTGTAGTAATTATACGTAGTTATATGTATAACGCTATGAAATTAGATCATTAAAATGACTATATATATACATAAAAAACAACATAACAGTAAACTATACATATTGAATACAGCGCACAATGTTTTATATTGGCTAATTGGCTACATAGGCTACATATATGTATATTAATTCAAACAACATTCTAGGTAAGACAATATAATGGAAGAAATGAAACAAAAAAATTAATCTATATCATATAAATAATTGTAATCAGTTAACTGCACATAAATTCATTTCACAAATACCATATTGACTATATTTATATAATATTAAAAAATCCAAATAAATAAATAAAACAAATTTAGTAAAATCAATAACTTAAGCATTTATTATAACAACAAAATAATAACATATCTTAATATTTGCAATTACATATTGCAAATTTCGATTATAACTACATACATATATATTGATAGTGTCAAAGGTAAAAGTCATATTTTTATTGTTGATAATGTTCAATTTAATAATATAATCGTTTTAATTTTTTTCAGGAGTACACCGTGGATATATACTTCCGTCAATATTGGTTCGATCATCGTTTGGCCTACAATGATTCAAATGATGATATTGTTCTAAGCTACAGGGTTAGACAGTTATTTTACTTAAATAAATACATACATAGGAATCTCGCATATTTTCAACAAAGAAATATATTGTCTATTAAGTGGTTAAATTTTATTTGCGATCACTGTTGAAAACATAAAGATAAGCATATTACTTGACATTTAAAAATTAAATATGTAAATAACGAATAAATTAAAATAAATTTACTATTAACAAATACTGAAATAGGTAACTAGCAAATTTAATTTAATACCTTAATTTATAATATTTTATGTCAATAATTTAAATATTGGGTATTTTCGTTTTAATAAAAATAAAGTAAAAATGTAACTAACACCCATAAAGCTATTGTTAAAAAAAATTAGATATACATAAATCTTTACCAGTTTACTGTCATAATTTTTTAAATCATTACTAAATTTTGTGTAGGGAACAGAAATTTATTTAGGGAATAAAAACATTCACAACGATTCAAGCAACTAAATTATTATAGGCTGGTTCTATAAAGTATTAATCCCTCTAATTAATTTATTCCATTATAAAAATAATCATTTATTTTAATTTTAAATGTATACAAAAATATTAGACTCCAATATATTTCACCGAAAGGCTAATAAAAATTAGATTTCGTCGTCCCCGTCTTTAATTTGAATAATTTGTCTAAAATGTCTATTTTATCTGAGTATTTATTTATTTAAGTCATTGATATACATATATATGTACAGTATATATTTACTAATTCTATCTATTTTCTATATTAATATCAGATATGGAAAACCACATTAATTCTATTTATTGACAAATAATCCAGTTTATATTCTCCTAGTAAGAAGTAATTAAAACAGTAAATAGACAATTCGTTAAAACAGTTTTTCACCAAAATAATTTTATAAAAAATGTGTCGTATATAAAAGTTATTTAAATGTGTCGTAGGTAAACGCTTATTTAAGAGCTTTCAGCAACAAAGCTTATTTCCAAATACGAAACACTAGCAATAAATCGACAAGTTCAACATAAAAGAGAACTAATGAATACGTGATACTTAAGAAGTCCTTAAACGTTTATTGAACTATTAATGAATGCAGAACTTAGTTAATTGTCATAGACTCTAATAAACAAATTAGACATTGTTATTGGTACCATATAAGAAATATTTCTTTGTTAAGATTTTGATTAGACTATATTATTATTATTTTTATGTGAGTGTAATCTATATATGCTAATTATGTTTTCGACTACTTTCCTCTTCATACGTTTGTTTTGGTGTTTGTGCGATTTCAGATATATATAGAATGAGCATAAATGTGAAGTATATAGTAATGTATAGTGCAGATTATGTTATGGTTTGTTATTTCTTTACTAGTTTATGTGGTGCCGATTAAGAATTTGATGAGTGTCACCCTTGAGCAACTTTTTTATTGATATAAGAAATCTCCCTGTATGGCTACACTATATATTAATATATACGTATGTTAACATGTGGAAATGTGGAAATATTAAATATTTTTTGAATAAAAACTTGTCATTTAAAAAAAAATTGAACATAATTTTGTAAAAAAGGCAAATATGAATGTTATGTACCTATACATGTTAATTGGAGTTAAATTTTAAGGTAATCTGAAGTTAAAAGCGTTTCATATATTAACCTCGTCAAAGTGGATAATTATACTATAATTTGTTCAAATGTTGTTTAATTTTCAACATATGTGTCATATGTAATATAAATTAAAACTGTTTACAATAAGAATACGAAAATGAATACAGAAGACAGCTGAAGATCAGTAAATGTTTTTAAGGATGAATCGGTGAGAAATTTAATCATTACAACTGTCAATATTGATGTAATGATATAACTAAATATTATGTATATTTTTGCAAGAAGGCTAATGTAAACATTATTTACTAGACACAATATAATTTTATTGATTAGTACTGTTCATCTCTGTTTATATTATAATAAACTTAGAATGATACCTCTTTCTATCGTTTAGGATGACATAAGTAACTTTTTAAGATAAATCAAAATGGACTATATACCAAGTCAATTAAAAAAATTATCTTGCATATTTTTCAAAAATGTTTGTATTATTTATTGTCAGTTTATGAGAAATGTGTGTAAGTAGCGAACAATATGAGAAATTCCATGACGGCTGTTCACAAAAACATTGCCTACACAAAAACTATTATTGTTTATGTAGATGAAAGATAAAAACATTCCTGTATTCAATTTTGTGGATATTGAATTTAAATAAATTCTTCAGATTGTATCCTGTGAGTTAACACGCACATACTTCACAACGTCTTTAAATAACTCACCGATATGGCCAATCATGTGCTATAACTAAATTGTTTTGTAAGAGTGATACATAATTGGGAGGGGATAATTAAAAAAAAGTAAATCTATTGACGAGGATATTTTTTAGAAGGACAAAGAGGTAGGTAATGCCTGAAGATTTATATTAATTAAACATCTTTTATAGAGCAAGATCTTCAAAGAAGCTTTGCTTATCTATTTGACCTTATTGTAATAATTAAATTTTCGCCTATAATTACTTCAATGACTTATAATCAACCTTCAGTTGAATGATATTTGTAATTTCATTTTTTATAGAGAATAAATTATTATTTGATAAATTATTAAAACTCTAATAAAATTTTTTAATTTTATTTAAAAATTACTACTTTCTGAAGCCTTAATATAAGCATTGTATTAAATGCCCAAAAATTATCATAAAAATGGCATTTGGGCTAACAGGACATCAATTTATGTCATTGAGCATTAGAAGCAATAACTAAAAAGCATCGGAGGACATTTTGGCATTAGAAAAAGATGATTTAAATGCTAATGTGAAACTGATGATTAAGCATCTACATAATTTGAAATAGGTAGACATTAAAATTTGCAAAGCTCTAAACAAAATCCTAATATAGACAAAAATGAATAATGCAAATAAATTCCAAAATATAATATTAATACCAAATTAATCAGCTGAGAAATCACAAGATCTGATTCTATATTCAGACAGTCTTAGTCAAGTTTCATATCAGAATGCTACCCTTACTTGATTAAGATCTTGACTCTTACTTGTCTATACCCTTACTTGACTTGTAAAGATCTGACTCGGTCTTGAGATGACCTTATTTTAGTTAGATTTTAGAAAATCATTATATTACAATACCTTATTCATTATACCAGATAAAAAGCCAAAATAGACATGTTCATCATGAAACCTATTTAACTATGTAGTTTCATCCTATACGGATATCATCATTATATATCATAATATTCATTATACCAAAAATAAAGCTTCAATAGGTTCCAAATACTGAGTATTAATTATATACAAAATCTAATAAAATACTAATATAAGGAAATAAAGATAAAGCATAATACCTACAATTAAACCGAGATAAAAAATTAGAGAAAGAAAATAAGACTGCCCTATTTGCATAAGAGAGTTTTTAAGAATGAGTTGGTTATGTATAACATGATTTATAAATACACTGACGACTTCTACAATGATGATAAACATTGATATTATATAATAAATATTATCATTCATGATACTGCCATATAAGACTAAACTATAGTTGAATATATTTATCTTGGTTTTTATCTGGTATTACAAATATTATTCTATTTTACAAAATTTGCATTGTAAATACAATATTACTTTTATTGCTTTGTATTACCTCCGTTTCTCTGCTATATCATAGTGCACTGCATTGAACATGTATTGCATATTATTCCATCGTATGTTAGTATTATTATATAAAAATTCTTATCAAATTTTTCCTTTGTTTTATGTAGATGCTAACAATCATTAACATCTTCGTTTATCATCCAAGGATGATATTTATGAAATAATCATCCTAGGATGGGATTTTCATCCGTTTAAGATAGCTGCCTGTTGCATAAGCAGTAAAATTTGATAAAACAGAACTCAATGCTATTATCGATTAAATCCTCGGCCTACTGGCCTCGGATGGTAATCTAAAATAGCATACGCGTTTCGTCTGTTCTCTATTATTTATATACCCATAAAAATCACATAACAGTTCCACGATTCCATTATAATTTCAAAATAAATTCCACGCACAATATATATGAGTAGTTGCATTACACAACAAGAATAATTGTGTCAGTAATAATCGACTACCTTACGGCGTTTCGGTCTAACAATTTTGTTTATAACCGGAACTCAAACAATTTTACTAAGTATTAATTCTAATTTTAAAATGTATTAAGATTATTTATTCTGGATCTAAGATTTTATAAAACGTTTAAGGAAAGATTTTGAAGTTCAAGGAATTTTTGGAGAATGATTTAAAAGTTTTGAAAACTTTTAGGGGAATTATTTAGTAGTTTGGAGCATTTGAAGTCGATGACTAAGGAGTTTAGAAAGCAAAAATATCACCCTAAAATAGTTTGATGAGTTTATAAACTCCTAAATCATCCCCTATAATTTCCATTAACTTCAAAATATTTTCTGTCAATTTTATTAAATAGGGGGATAATTTAAGAAGAATAACGAATTCTTAGAGAAATAATTTAATAAATTTTTAGGAATGCGAATCACAATCTTGACTAAAGCTTCCTAAATTCACAAATCTTTAGTAAATATTTAGATATTTATGAAACTTTCATGGAAAATTAAAATTTATGTAAATATTTGGGAGTTTGGATAACTTTGAGGGAACTTTTAGTGAACTTTTAGTAAATAGTCCCATAATATCAATATTGCACATTGCATTGCGGGAAGGGGTGGGTAGTCTAAATGTTTATCTCGCTATATTTATCTAGCCTATTGTTTTTTTCTGTAAAACTTATCTAGTTTCACTTTAGGACATGTGCCGAAAGGTTTTTACGTTTTAAATATATGCTGATAATATTAGCAGTAATTTTGCATATGCTAATATCATGTATACATGTATTCTTTTCAACTAATGCCATCGAATGTTCTTTATTTAAGTTCTAATATCAAAAGATACACTATGAGTTAAAACAAGAATTACTAAAATTTAACTTATAACTTTAACTTAGACAGTTTTAAGTGTATGTTCAGAAAGAATATGGTATGTTAAAAATAAACAATTTCTAAATAAATATATAACAATTCAAAAGTGAGAAATATTCACAAATTTATTTCTTTGACCACATATAACCAAAATTACCATTTGATAAACCAAACATCTAATTTTAATTTTTAATTTTTAATTATTCATATTTGTTTTGTCTGTAAAATTAACACTCATTTAATGTAATGCTTTATTATAAATATTGTTATTACATTGAATATATGTATATATGATGATGATATGTTTATACGAAAAACTACATTTCCAAATAATAGATAGGTATGTAATGTTGCCTAAGGGCGTTTGAGGACATCTATCAGATTCTGCGTCAGTACCACTAAACTGTAATTGTCAGCAATAAAATCGCACTATTAACTTACTTTACGCTTAGGTACGCTTTACATTTTTATTTATTCTACTCGACTAAAATCGAGACTTTTGGCGTTTTCGTAGGGATTTCCTCTTGTTGTACACGGATGACGCATCGAAACAAATCATAAAATGCCTCATTAAACTCCCAAATCATATATTTCTAAAGATGATTATTTTTATTTTCTTTAAAAAATTTTCATTTAAATAAGTGATACGGTTTACATGTAACCCAATTGCTTCGTTCTTTTCTTCTTAATATTATTATATTTATATACTAACTTATATTTGTAGTTCTTTTTTATGTTTAGGGATAATCGTATGAACACATGTTTCCCCAATATATCAAATAAAAGTAACACCCTTACTTGATTCAGTGTATTTAACATTATAAGGCTTTTAAGAAGCGCCTAAAATATGTTCTATTCACCTCAGCTGACTTGTTTTTTGTTTGTGTACACATTCTTATCAGGGCCGCCCTTTAGTGGATTGCTCATGGAGAAGATCTGGTGCCTAAATTATATTTTAAGATGTCTAAGCTAATATGGAAGACGTAATTAATAGAGAAGTATATAAAAACAATTAAATAAATAGATCCTTTTAGATTTTATATATCTCATTTTGTGCATATAAAAAGCATCCTAAAATTTGACCAACTATAAGCGCTAAATCCGCACATCTTTTGATTGATCAAACAACTATACAACAACCTAAACAGTATTTTTAAATCCGGAAAGAATCATTTTCTAAATGAAAAGAAAGATTACTATTTTATGACGTATACAAATGCCATTATTGGTGTCTGTATTGATTTTTATATTCACAAACTATTATTATGTACTCTGGCGGTTCATTAATCGGCAGTCCATATTCTTAGATCCCCTTTACCTTGTAGATCCTCTTAGATACTTATCGAGGCAATAAAATTTAAACAAGTATTATTAAAATAGCTACATAAATAACAGAAAACTATATATGCATTCCTTCTATTCCGTAAATAAGTTAACCATTATTATGCGACTTAGCAGATTTTTAGGCAGGAAATATTTAATATCTTTCAAGCTGTTTCTTTAGATTCAATAAACAACTACTGTTTGGGTACCCAGTAGATTATTTTAGATTCAGTTAATGACTAATATACATATATAAGAACCTCATTAGATTTTTAGTTGGAAGAATTCTGATGAAAACATGCTTTAAATTAAGCAAAAATACATTATTAGGTGCCTATACAAAATGTTGAAATAAAAAAATTTAAACAAACTTATAAACATTTTTAGATTTGATAAAAAATATTTATTTAAGTACATAAACAACACTTCTGGATAAAGAATAAAACTTTAACCTCGGAAATTTATCTACATAATATATATTTCACTGAATATAATCTATCTGTATGTGTTCAAACAGGTGTATTTTAACTTATAGAAAATAATTATAACCGAGTCTATTCATTATTTTATAACTTCATTTACTTAGTTATTTGTTATATTTATTTCTGAATAATTGAAACTTACTTAATATATAAAAATATATTCCATATATATATTTTTCTTTGATATATAGTAACAAAAAAACAATTTAGTTATCAAGATGAGAACCCATACATAACCTTTTCAAATAATTGTTTTTATTTTATTTTTTAATATAAGATTTAATTTGTGGTGGAATTTAACTTTTGATGTATATATTTAGCACACTCTGTTAGTTATGTTACAAAATTTCGGACATGAGTGTAACTTGATAAATCTAAATTTTAAGGCATAATGCTAACTCCTTACTGAATATTACATAAAACATTTGATGTATAAATTCTAAAATCCACCACAATGCGCGTAAGTCAAATAGATTCTGCAATTAAAAAAAAGAAAATCGATTAATCATTACACCTCTCCCATGCAGTTTCGAACTCTCAATTTCAAAGTTGGAGATTTGCAACTAATAGAGTAAACATGATCGAAAATTGTTTAAAAAGTTATATGTGAGAGGAATTTAAATTTAAAATTTTACCATAATTTAATGATATGTTGAGACAACAAACGTGGTTTTAGGTTCATCATTCTTTTAATATTTGTACACTTATCCCATATTATTTATGCAATTGTAGAGCAAGTATCCAGCGTATGTCTATAGCGGTATTGCATTTACCTGCATAGTATATAATTAAATTTTCATTGTATTTTGGATTGATACCTTAAGAGCATTTGGAAATAGCTTAAAAGTAGGAGTTGGGTGTGTGTGTGCACCCAAATTTAATTGGAAGAAAAACAATATAATTAATTCATTGAACAATAAAATGATTTATAGGGCCATTTGTTACATCATACACGGTCTTCCCTTTTATACTATGTTACGAAGAATATGTATTATGAATACAATACTTCTTAATACGTATATACATATTATGTTAGCCATATATTATTTAATAATAAACTATTTATGTAAATCTACTACATAAACTGAACCATTATTTGTACAGGAAACGTCTTTGTATTTTTATTTATGTAATACAATAATATACCTTTACGTTTACGTTTATCATTCCCACATTTTTGCACTATTTGACTAAGGCTAAACTTGCCACCCACATTGGGGATAAACTTTTGAATAATATATACATAATGTATACACTTACCTCCAATACTTGTCTTCCTTTTATATAGTGTTTTTACTTGTTTGCTTCTGTAAATTCGGTTTCTAATGACAATTATTTCGTTTAATAGCTAACAATATATTTAGAGTAGGTACATTAGCCAAGGACTACTGGTACTATTTCTAGTAGTCCTAGACATTAGTATATAATAATATACTTCTTAAAATTGTCATATATATATAGCTATTTTTGCAGAGACTGGATTTTTTTAGCGGTTCAAAATATTGAAGGATTTGTTTTATTGAACATCATAAAGGGATACCAAATATATATATTATAGAATACATATATATTATAATTTATGGAATTAAAAATGTAAAGGTTTTTTAAAAACTTTGTGCATATGCATATGTCAGTATATGAGTGTATAAATGAGTGTAATATATGTATATATAGATTATTTATCATTTTTAGCATATAGATTTATACTTTTTCATTTATCTTAACATATTTTAAATCCGCTTAAGAGCTTATTTAAAGAATACAGCCAGTAAAGAAATTTATTATAAATTATATATTCATCCATTTAGATAGATTATTTAAAACACTATACAGATTTAATGGTTTTAAAACAATATTATTTGTGCAAAATAAGTTTTCAATTCATTAATTATATTTTTTAACATTTTATCTGTACAACTGCAGCCTCCATACAACTTAATTTAGAAATATTACATATTTTTGCAGGATTTTGATCTACTGTGGGTTCCGGATTTGTACTTCAAGGATGAAAAGCGTTCTAAGTTTCACGAAATTACGGTTCCAAACCGACAATTACAAGTCAGTCCCAATGGAAAGGTGTTGCTTAGTCAACGGTGAGGTTGGTTATCATTGGTTAGGTTTAAGTTATATGAACCCCCATTGCAAACAAGTTACAAAATGCAATAATTAATTTGACTGTATAGTTTACGAAGTTCATTTAAAAGCTATGTATGTACAATCATTAAAAAAATTCATAGTGAATTAAATCAGTTCTACGTCAGTCAACATTTTATGTTTATAGCGAAAACATCTATAAAATGTACAAGAAAATTTAATGTTATAAACTTTATATATTGTATTAAAATATATAACTTATTGTATAACATTTTATAAATAATATTTTAGACAGTGTCTAATGAATTGTGCTATGAAATTTTTGAAGAACGATTACAGTAATATATGTTTCACATTATTTTACAAAATTGTGGATTATGTTTACTATTTTTTATTTTTATTCAAACAGAACGCAATTTCAAAATACAAATTATAGTTACAGTTTACGAGGTTTATTCATGTTACCAGGATTTTTAATCAAAATATAAAAAATACAATAACGTGAAATTTTATTAAAGAAATAATGATATATTTTATCAGATATAGGTATATTAAACTATTTACAACTAAAAGTGGTAAACAAATGTTACAAAACATTAAACAGTAAAAGTTGAACATGAGAACATAAAGAAAAACATAAACAGTGTTAACCGACAATTAGTCTTATGGATAAAGTTGAGATAGTCCTAGTGAGATAGTTCTATGAGATAGAGATACCTTCCGTGAGAAATATCTCTCAGAAGCATATGAATAAGAACTAACAATACATATATAGCAAAATTATAAAGCAAAAGTTATTAAATTAAATCACTAAAAATAACATTAATTTTAATTACGATGTAAATATGCATACACCTCATAATCTATTTTATCGATTAATAACATTTGAAGTACCTAGATAGGTACTTTCTTTTTTCGTAAGATATATCTTCAAAATATTTTTTGTTCATTTGACTCAAGATATATCTCCCATCTCGGAGACATATTTCAATCTCAAATGGACCTATCTCATTATTGGTTTTATTAATATACATATATCGAGATATATATGCATCCCCAAAAATTAGAGATAGGAGATATATCTCAACTTTATTCATACGGTTTAATGTCTTATCTCACCAAACTTCGAGCAAAAAGTGGTTTACCCGTCAATAGATAAATTGATTCATTTATTAATTCGAATATTTCAACGCACTATTTAAGACAAGTCAGATGATAACATAGATATCGAACTGGGGCAGAATAAAATTATAATTCATTATGGGCACTTAGTTTTAACATTAGGTCGTATGAATAAAGTCGAGATAGTTCTAGTGAGATAGTTCTATGAGATAGGGATACCTTCGTGAGATATACTTCACGAAATGTATTTATACTCAAAATAAATCAAGGCTACATTTCTTAATAAACGAAAACTGAAAGACTACAAACATAAAATAGAATTATTCCATAACAACGGCAACTATATACCGATTTAATGAGGAAAATGTGATTCATTTTTGAAAATATTTTTTACATTGTAAACTTTATATCATTTGGAAGATTCCATGTGTAGATATATGTATCACAATTTAAATAAATATATGTACAATAATGTATATTTATTTTATCAAACTACTTCTATGGGGAAAATCAATGAAGTTTTATTGGCTCATTTTCTGTTATTTTTGTCAGATTTTACTAATAACAATAATTCTTATTATGATGTAAATATGCATACGCCTCATAAATCTATTTCATCGATTATATTTGAGTTACCTAGGTAGGTTTCTTCTTTTTTCGTAAGATATATCTTCAAAATACTTTTTTATTCATATTACTTGAGATATGTCTTCCATCTCGTAGGCATATTTCAATCTCATTCTTGGTTTTTATACATTGAGATATATCTCGAAAATTGGAGATAGAAGATATACTGTATATCAACTTTATTCATGTGATTTAATTACATCCTTACTGATTATCAAAAATATATTTCTTTGAAACTTAGCCTAACTCTGCTCTTTTATATTATATGAAGATAGGTATACCTATTATTTTCAACTATTTAAGATTACAAATTGTCAACGCTTACTTTTACTAGATTATTCAGGAAAAAAGATTATTTTATAATACGATTGATGTACATAGATCCCTACAAGGTTAATATAATTGGTTTTTACATTCGAACTATATATTATATAATTCTACAATATAAGATTTAATTTATTGTTTTAACATCCATTTCAGTCTCACCTTATCTCAAGACTGCGTAATGATCTTTGAGATTTTTCCAATGGATTCACAGCGGTGTAAATTTAAACTCGGAAGTTGTAAGTGCATAAGTAACTACATATTTTATAATAATTACTACATTTATAAGAAAAATATTGTATGACGCTCTAAGCGAGTATTTTGAAAGGATTAATTAGTTAAAATGTTCGAAATAAAAGAATTTTTTTTTTATCTAACTAAATAAAGAATGAAAAATATTTTATAATAATGAATATAATTTTTCTCATTAAACTTAATATAAAAGTTATAACAAAATGATATTAAAACTTCCTTTGATACTACAAAAATTTACTTTAGACGATATTCTTAAAACTCATGGTTTACCAAGTTAATTAGTTATAATACTGGTAAATTATATTTAATTTGAGAGCCACAGAACATATGAAATTTGTATAATATCGGAACAGGAAATAATCGTTTTTCCATAATGAAACTGTATAAAATCTCTGCTTTAATTTCATGATCACATGCGTTATATCTATTTGTATTTTGCATGTATTTATAGTGTGTAAAATACTGCCATTTGACTAATACAAATATCAGATATAGAAAAAGTAAGACGGGTGGAAATTAGTAGTCTGAATTTTATTAATTCTATAAGTCTACCCCCGTTTCAATCACATCAGACAGCTTTGATACACGTAGGATCAAACTTGGATGGGCAAAGGGAACCGCTATTGAGTTTGCGGATAATATTACAATGCCTGAATTTACGCTGGACCGTTCTACGGTTTCATTTGGGGACTGTTCCGAGACATTTGTGACAGGTGGGTTGCGTAAAGTGAGTTTGGTGTTAAAAAATAAACGTATTACTGATTTTATTGAGAATTTTAGAGTTAACTTTTACATAATATGGCATATAACTTTATAAAAATATAAATATTATTATTATTTAAGCATGTTTATATTTCAATAGAAAAATATTAACATAACATATAAATTCATTTGAATATTTAAAAATGTACTCGATAGCTGAGAGATCAGTTTGAGTTTTATAATCTGAAATATAAGTATAACTAATCTATTTTCTGTTTACGATGCAATATGCCAAAATGAATGTATAATTTATAATATAAAAAACTGTAATAGCCTCCGTTTATTTAATTTTTGGAGTATTCTACTCATGACAACTCTTAAATAATTCTAGCCTTATTAATTAGACACTTCCATTAATTTAATTAAAATATATTGTACGCACTTAAATTAATAACAATTATGCGAAAACAATATGTGTGTTATTTACTATAGGTATATATTGCGATCTGTTAAATATGCTGAAATAATACAGTAAATATAAAATTTGTAGTACATGCGCATATATTATCATTATTCTGCGGTCATAGGTAATGGTCAGATATACTAACAAATTAGTTATATAAGTTAATTAATATCTATATATCTAACATAAAAGATTAAACTTGATTATTACAGTATAACATTTCTAATTACAGATTGTAGTTTTCGTATCTATGAATGTGTGTGTTTATATTCGCGGATTATGTTGCTCTGGGTTGCGTATGTTGCTTCACTGTGCTGCCGTTCGAGTTATGCTGCTGGGTTATGTTACCAGCGGTGTGTAAACACCCTAATGAAAGTAATTTTATTATTTAAAAAATCCTAGGATCTTTGCACATGATAATTACAGAAAATAAAATGTGCTTATATATAAAATAATCATAATTCACAAAATTTTATTTACACATTTTTCATCTAATTTGTTAAATACATTAACATCGAAAACATATATTTGTAAATAGGAATTTATTTATTATTTATATACTAGTAATAGTAGCAATGTACAAAATTTTCCGAAATATTAAAATAATTAATTCTCGGTTTATGCTGCCAAAATAGTTAGATAATTAATTAAAACGCAGAGAAAAATACATACCCAAAATACAGGCATCATAGTATTATATAATGGTATACATATTATACTGTTTAATATTTCTTTAAGCCACAGATCTAAAGCTTCACAAATTACAATAAATATGCACATGTTAGTGTCTATATAATAATTTAAAATGTCAAATGATTTATGATCAAGAGTTATATAGAATTATATTTATCGAAATTATGGTGAGTCCTAAGTTAACTGATTGAATATTTATGACAAGTTCATGTTATTAAGAAAGTTAGTGTTGGACTGTTATTTTGTATGTTGTTAAGATTGGTAGCGTCGTTGTGTTTTATATTAGGTATATACATATATTTGCATGTGGTACGTAATTTAAACTACAATATTTATTATACTTATGTCACCTAATATTATAGTGTTCATCACCTTATTAGATAATCGTAATAAACATTTTAAGAATATAAATTTTGGAAAAGAAGCTTTTAAATACCTAGTATAAAATTTCACCACTACGCGAATATCACTATTAAATAGTAATATTAATTTTACATATCCTAACCTAGCATTTATTTTAGAAATACTTGTAAAATGAACATTAGTCTGTAAACGGTGTATAAAATTAATAAAATGGTCACCGTTCATGCCACCTCGTTGAAGGTCGTGTAGAACAACACAATTGGTTGAACTAACGTCATTGTCAGGCTAGCGCTTTGTCAAGAATTCACAATCCGAACTGCTCTCTCACCTCGGTGTGCACTGCCATGATTCTGCTTACACCAGACGTTTATTCCAGCTTCAACGATAAAAATATGCTCGCAGTTTATGGCATCCTGCATAAGTCAGTAAGAAAATGTGAAATGTCGTTGTTTTACTTCGTCGGTGTTTCGTTCCTCAGGTACATCTTCTAATTTTTTGAAAACGATCATTTGTCCTTCGGTGGCGGTGGTGTATTTCTGCATTAATCTGATCAAGTGTATACTCAGGATTTCAACAGTGACTTCCATCAGTTCTGGGAAACCAGTTGTCGTGGGAAGACCAACAGTGAAATCAAAAAATCGCATCGAGATTTTTCCATTTCCCCGTTATTGTTTAGAGTTCTATTAACAATTTTCCAGACGTTTTGTCGTTTTATATTTAATCGATTTGACAATGTGACGTAGTCGTCCTCTCTGTTGTACGCATTAAGAAGGCTTGTTTGTCTTGACTTGAAATGCAGTTATACGGTATTATGTACAACTTTGATGAATTACTTTGCGAACTATTCTGGGAAGTATCTTTGTGTTACTTAGATATCAATGTTGAATCGATGAGAATTTGAGCCATCATCAAAGCGTCTGGGAGCTCGAGAATATCTTGGCAGCTTTGGAGCTTCGATCCCTAAATCACTTGCTTCAGATTCTACTTTTTCATAAAAAAACTGAAAACTTCATAACTTCGCTGTCTTAATATGAAAGATGAAACGATTTCTTTTGACTGCCGCATTTCTTGGGCGGTAGTGTTGATACTCTGAAAACTGTTGAAAGGTTTTCAGTGGCACTGAATACTAAATAGGCAAGACGGAGACCAAACAAGGTTGAAAACTGTCCTATTTGAGCTTAGTAACCCCCTGCTTTTTGACTATATTCATCCTTTTGTACTTGATTAAATTTCGCTTATGTTGTCAGTAAAATGGGGTAGTTTTTTAACACGGGCTCTATTGCCCCCGTTCTCACAGTCCACCGTGTGTGCACAAACGAATTTTTCAAAAAGCGATATTTTGAAGTGCTAGATCTCAGCCAGAACTCATTGAAAATACCATTAGAAATCGAGAATATATTGTTGAAGGCTGCCCAATGACGAGGAATAAGAGATCCCTAATATAATTCACAATTTGTATTCAAAAGATGTCAACATTAAACTACTTTCAAATCAACTTGGAGTTCTTCCTGACACGATTAAATTGACAAAAGCAAAATCTGAATTCCATATACTATCCAACAGGTTGCAAATATCCCAACACTTGTTTCAACTTTTCGTGCTCAGGGTACTTCCAGACAGCTTGTTGGTGAAGTAGAAAAGTTGTTACGTATATTTCTGACAATTCCGGTCACCATAGCCATGGCTGAACGTAGTTTCTCGGCCCTTCGAAGACTGAAGACATACTTGCGCTCGGCGATGACCCAACAGCGCATGAATAGTTTACTCTTGCTTCATATCCACGAAGACTTAACAGAAAAGCTGGAAACTCGAAGAATCGCTAAAGAATTCTGTGACAAAAGTGCTAGGCGTATGCTTTTCTTTGGCAAATTCTAATTCAATAATTCTTGTACAACTCCCTTGGAATAATAACCTAGTCATTTAAACATTTAAAAAATGTATTTTATTTTTTACTTATATATATTATTATATTCCTAAATAAATTTTATTATTATTATATTATTATTAATATAAGTATATTTCAAAAATTAATATATTTTTTATTGCAACGGACTTGGGGTATTAGAGTGTTCTTTTAGGTTATAGCCCCCCACAAAAAATATCTTCCGACGCCTATGCTCAGATATATTAGATGATATTGTTTTGGTAGGTACATTGTCTATAACCATATAGTTTTGTAAGAAACAATAATATGTTTCGCTATTGTCAACTTATTTTTGCAATAATTATTTAAATATGTTTAAATTTTATATAAATATATAATTGGTTAAATATTAATGTAATGATATTAATATTTTTTAAATTAATATATTTTTCTCATATTTACTATACTTATTGGAAAATATGCGATAAATAATGACATTATGTATGATAATGTACATACCTATATCTTTACGAGTAAGACAGGTATAACTTACACAAACTTTTATTATTCATAAGACTATTTATTTACTATATGGTATAAGACTTTATTACTTTACTTAGCTACTTACATATATTTTTCATTTGCTGAATTATTTTTATTCACAGTAAAAATAGCGCATCTATATTTGATATGTCACCGTCGCATTTTATGTGTCTTTGTCTACATTTGATCCGACTAAATTTTCATTTTCAAATTTAAATTTTCAATTGTCTATATTTGATCTGACATTGCCGCATTCGATCTATTCGGCGTCTATACATGATTGGTAAAACCTATAAATTAATAAATAAGAGATTAATTTTTAACTATAGAAAATAAATGAAAATAGTATTTATAGTTGATTGCCATAGCAAAATAATATTTTCAGTCTATCTATCTACTATAAAAATAACGGCAAGTTATACTTCCACTTATAAGATAGATACAAATCTTCCCCATAGCTAAGCTACATACTATTTCAAATTTGAAATTGATTTAAAAAATTCAAATTTCTGTATATAATATGTATATTTATGCTTACACTTTTAGCTAGCTACCGATATACAGCATGCAGTCATATAAAGTAATTTAACTCGCGATAACCGGTATGTCTTTATTTCTTGTAATAAGCATAGAGTAATATATGATTAAAAGATTATTATTATTCTTGCAGGGTTATTATTCTTATTATTGCTGCATTAAAACATATTTCAATATTATGTAATGTAGTATACCTATCACCTCATACATATGAAGACAAGGTAGCTTTGCAATATTTAATATATATGCAATATAAATTACGCTGAAGCGAAATTAATCATTTTATATACCTACT
>JAYRBW010078217.1:0-24313 GCA_036023295.1 Invenusta paracnida | reverse complement strand
CCTTGTGTCCAAAAATCTTATAATAGCATTTTAAATAATTCAAATATCTCTTGTGATAGTGGAGATATGAGACATTAGGTTTTTGGCGGCCATATTGGATTTTTACATATTTAACCTATTTCCCCCGCAGTAATTTCTTAGGACTTTTAGTATGTTATTCCGGACACTTCATAAAAGGCCTCTGTGCAAAAATAAATTCTGTTGTAATTTTTTCCGTTTTGAGTGGTTAAATGGGTTAGATTGCCTGGACTATTAAAACCTTTTTGGCTTTCTATCGTTTGATTAGTCTCTATTCCCTCAGCTATTGTGTATGAACAATTACGCTGCGTGCGTCATCGTATTATTATGTTTCCTCTACAATTAGTTATAACTCTATTTATAGTATATATATCATGTTATTGATTTAACTGTTACACTTTTATGTATAAATATACTGTATAGAGAAATATGTGTTAGTTTTGTAGAAAATCTCCCTGAAGCATTTACCACTCCCCGCTATAACTTTTCTCCTACTCGCAATCAGGAAGCGGCGAACGTCGACGTCCCAGCGCCAGCAAGGCGCGTGGTCTCTCCAATCGTCTCCCCTGGGAGCGGGAATCGAACCTGGGACCTGGGAGTGGTGGTCTAGAGCCCTACACGGACTCGGCCTGTACTACGCCTGGGGTTCGATCCCGCGCTGAGTCACCAACCTTTATGGATGAGGACTTCAGAGTGAGCAAGCAATAAGGCAGCTGTTCGAGAGAGAAATAGCTAGTTTTTAGCAACTTTAGAAGTAACAGATTATGTACATTGAAGTGTCAGCTATAACCATAACAATCGAATTATATTGGACATCTAGACGGGTATTCTACTGAATCACATTGTCAATCTTAGTAATAAGCCGTTTTGTATACATTATATAGATAGGAAAATTCACTACTGTAGGTATGCAAAAACTGGTCATGTTATTATTGCATTTATTCTGGTAGCTTTATACTACCGGAATCCCCAGAAAATGTTGATGATATGATCTCGATAATGTTTCCAGAAAGAATGCCGTATGAATCAGATTTTGAAATTTTGATTTGAATTATTTGTTACATATTCTTTATATAAAGGTACTCGAAGTATTGCTATAGATTTGTGTATATGTTTGGTTAAGAACTTAGTCGTATAGCGTAAGTTGAGGCAACTCCGGCTTAATTACACTGTACAATTATAGATTGTTAGTCTATATAAAAATTATTATAGATTCGATATCGATGTTTGTAACGAAATCACTAAACCAATAAATGCAGGTAATCAATATAGATGATTATAATTGTTATATTATTATGTATTAAGTAAAGGGGGAAATTGCAGTTCCGTCTTATGCGTAAAGAAATGTGGTCTTGACCTTAATGAATTATGCATTTTACAATATGTACATAAATAATATACTACCTATTGGTAGCTGCGGTTATTATATATATCCTAGAACTATGGATACGAACTGACACACCTACACACTTTTCTACATAGTTACCATTTCCATTGGCATTAGTAGGGAAGTGTCCTGTCTATTGTTCCCCCTTATCCTTCCACTGCCTTGAGCTTCTTCGTGTAGTTGTATTGCGGACGTATTCTAAACATAGGTGCATACTTGAAAAATACAAAAGTACATCACACACAAGCGCAGCGCTGCTGGTATAATGACATTCTTATAGTGGCAAGCAACATTTACCAGCTGGCATAATTAGGAATCTTGGTTATAACTTACTTATTTTCAAGTATTACACTGGTCTGAGAGAAATGAATTGTTTTATATTTTTCTTTCGCTCACATCTAGTAAAGACTTGGATGGTATTTCATTTTAACTCATCTATTTATACATGTCATACAAATAATACGCTAATTTATTTATTAAGTCTCTATAATATAGTTTACGGAGTAGTCCGCAACTGTGCAATAATACATGTGTTGACAATACAAAAATATAATTGATAGCTTTTGTTACATAAACTTTAGCTTCACTAAGTTTTTTTTTAATATGGAAATTTCTAGTTTTACAAAATAATTGTCCTTGCTTGCTTTGGTTGAAAGCTGTATAACTGACTAGATAAAATCTTTCTAAACTAATTTCTCTCTTGTAGATTAATCATTGTGTTACTCTGAAACGTTAACTAGAGAAATTAAAAAGAGCAACTTTTTTCTGTCTTCTTATGCGGCCTCTAAAATTTAACGTCTGCAACTCATTCAAAATGGGTGTTCTCGTATCGTCGTTAAATATCTCGCACGCATGTTATACCCACATCACTTACGATCCGGAACAAATAGAATCAAATTAGAAATATGTTGCCTAGTTCATAAATGTATTATTTATAATGATTTTGCTTCACTTATTTAAGTCTATTATCCCTATTTCTCCTTCCCAATCAACCGACTACAGTCTCCTAATCGGTTTACTATCGGTGTCCCCTAATCAAACCATTGCACTGCAACATCTCACATTTTCAGCAGTGCACTCAATTCGTATGTCCCAAAATTCTGAAATAGTTTACCCCCTGATTGTCGGTATATATGAAAAGCAGTTGCCTAGTTTCAAATGATGGAAACCAATCCTTTTTAGTCGGGCTTCACTCCACCTCCGACTATATTCAACTTTGATCGTCGTTGTTCAGAATTGTGTTAACAATAAATTATTAGTATTGTTACTGACATCATGAAGCGAAGTCTGTACATTTGTTTCCCAGTGTCCAGCAAACTTGTCAACTGCAGTGTCATAAAGGAATTATCCCAGAAATGGAGACTATGCTATTATCCAATACAATGGAGCTTGTCTATTGATTCCACAATAATTGAAAGTTGTTCTTCTGTTTAACGGGATAAAGTTTTTTTCTCTAACCATTACATACGCTTTTTTATTTCAAACAAATACTAACTGTACAATTACTTCAGTTTGTTCATTTTCCTGATCATCAATAACTACCACAAATGTCTAAACTACCGAAACCAAGGTTATTACTCTTTTTAGGCCTACTGGGAGATGAAACGATTTATCAATTTTTCATGACTTTAAAATTATACAACTCCAAAACTATTCTTTTTCCACCCTTAAAACATCTATTTCAGTATGACGAAGAACTTCATCAGCTGGGATGTAGATAACTAGAAATACTTGTGTATGAGAATATGTGGCGAGAAATGTTCCCCGCATCAGCGGGGCTTAGTGGAAGACATTACTTCAATCATCATTGACAAATTTTAAAAACAATGCGTTTAATTGATCAGTTCCTTTCATCTGTACCTACTAGAAGAAAAGAAATGCATGAACTGGATTTTTTTAATCCGTTTTCAAAAAGCAAACAAGTACATTATGCTCCAACTCATAAACTACCATAGGATATTATAGTATGCACAAATTTAGCATCTAAACTGTGTTTCTAAACTCGCACCGTTCGCTTTCTGGATACAGGGTCTACATCAAATATCATAATGAGCCTTTTCAAGAGAACTGCACATAATGTAATGTTTTTACCAATGTTTGAATAATTGCTAACTTCTACTGGAGTATCAAATGAGACAACCTATATAGTTTGAACATCAGAAGAATTTCAGAGGAAAGCTCATTTCGACTCATTTGGATTTTCTTATTTTAGTATTTTTAATTGGCATATTTCCTGAATTATATCTCAAAAGGACTTTTTATTTTTTGTGAAGCATAATTTAGGTTTATTCTGTGCATTATTTTATACTATAACTATATTTGCAATATAACTCTAAATCAAATTGATTTCTTGTTTCCTATATAAATAAATGTCGCATGAACATATTTTTAAATATGAGGATTTTTGAATTGTATAAAACCTCGATTTCCAGGAGACAATGGTTTCTATTTTCGTAATCAGCAGGTTTAATTGTTATCAATAAAATTATAATATGGTTAAACTATTCAAGACATTAAATTTCTCAGCCAGTTTTATAGATGAAAAGCCTTATAGATTGCACAATTATCTATAATCTTTATAATCAAAAATATATCGGTGAATTTTAAAACCATTTAGAAGCATCCATTTTACACGAAAACTTCCATTTTCTCTTCATTGACGTCTGTTTTTCTCTTTATTCTTTGTATTCATTGTTTCCCAAATTGTCCTTTGGGTTAGTATAATGCTTACCCTATATAAATGAATTGACATCTAGTTATATAATTTTAAATAAATAGGACAACTGCATTTTGGAATGCAACTTGCCTATTTCATTGAATGGGTACTACGTTATTTCCTCTGCTCCTATAATATAATACTAATGCCATTTAGTGTGTAACTATGTCAATGGACCTATAATAAAACATAGATGCACTAAATATATTTTGTTGAGTTATATGTATTTTATTTTATGACAATTATTGGCTATCTGGTTTTTGTGAATATGAATTTCTTACTGTGAGGCTAATTTAAGATTTTGAAAAAGTAGATCCTTTGTTCTGGCTTTAGCTTGTTGCATTTGTTACAATCTATTATAATTATTACCCACAAGCCGCATCGCATGTATACTTATGATGTAAGTACATTACGTGCCATCTTGCTCTATCGTATTGCATAATATTATGTACCTACATTGATAAAATTAATATAATATTGGTAACGTGCATATAAAAGTATTATTGTATTTCATGTTATTTAGGTAAGTGTAAAATTCCAAATAATACTTGCACTACTTAACTCAAATTGCAAAAATATGCAATTACAAATATTATGAATACAAATTCTCAAATCTTAAACATTACTCTCTCAGTCACAAATTTAGATCCCAATATCAATTATGTTTATGTTACTAATATCAGTTGTTATGTACAAAGACTCAATTAAGGAAGCTATATCAAATACTCATTAAATAATGAAATCATGTTCCCGTACCTCTTAGCCGTGTAAATCATGTAGTCATTTAAATAGTATAATGTAATCCCTGAGCGCAGAAATATTATGTTGGAGCAAATTTTAAATTCTTTCTTCGAACACAAGATAGGGTTATCTCTTTTCTTATTTGTGCATACGAGTATGTTTAGGATATTGTTAAAAACTTCCAAATGTAAATTGTACTTTAATAGGGTAGCGCAATTATAGGTTACATTGTCATACTGAAAACATAGATCCGAAGAGAAATAATTCTACATCGAGTTGTAAGTATTTATGATAATGACATTTTAAAATATTGTTTTGAGTCACTTTATACTTAATCTATCTCTATAAAAACAGTGTTTTAGATATAATAATGTTTTATAAGTCATCTCAGTAATATTATATATGAACCAGTACAATGTTTGCTCGTATCCTTTATCAGTAGGTACTTGTAAATGTGCGTATGGCTTATCGCTTTCACATAGACTGTAAACTATAGTATACAGAAAAAGATCTGATGCGTAACATGACTGATACGTAAGAAGATACACTATTGCATAATAACTGAAACTTGCATCAACCTTTTTACGCATCTACGTTGTAGTAACGGTGGGCTCTGTTATTCCCCGGGGCCCCTGATCGAAACCAAAATTGCGTAGTCAATTATGAATTAATGTGTGGACAGCAATCAAGATATATTAAATAATATCCAGCATCTACGGACCATAGAGTAATTTCACATAGAGTTTCGACTCTTATTCATTTCATATGCATCGCGTTGTTCAGTTTTTTTTTCAATATAAAATTGTTTTATTTTAATGAATTTGATGGGTTTTGTCATGTCAATATAAAATCGTTTTAGTTTAATGAATTTGATGGAAATGGGTAGACTAAAAGTTGTCTTAAATATTTTTATTAAATTCATTTTAAGAGCAAAAATACATATTTATACAATTTTAACATACGTAAATTGTCTGTAATATATAATTGTTTGCCTGTGTATCTAAAACTGTTTTGCTACATAAACGGTTTAATTGCTGTGAATTTTAAAAACATTATTTTCCGATAGACGAATAGTAGTATACAACTGTATACAGAATCAATAAGAGTCGAAACTCTATGTATAATTACTCTATGGTACTGACAACATTAACAATATCCAATTTCTGATTAATCTCAGTCGATGACGAAAGTGACGATGAACTCCCTGCGGCCTTACCACGGAAGCAGTGGTGGTGTTGGTGCACAGGGGGTGCCCAGTACCGATCTCAGTCAGGTCATGCGCAAGGAGGACATCAGGAAGTTCCGGGATATTGGCCTCCTTTCTTCAGCCAATCAAATGGCAGGAGGCGGTTCAAAGAGTGTTCCGGCCTCAGGACACACATCTCCCACAGTGAGTCTCATATGTAATGTCATGTGATTGGCTGACACCTGTGGCATCTCTTGATTAGCTCAATTCTTCGTCGTTTAAGAGTTATAAGCTCACAGACCTATATGTATGGATATAGTAAACAGGATAGTTAGTAGAGAAATTTGTCTTTTGCTGTTATAATAAGCCATACGTTTGACCGTAAGTGTAGTTATGTTTTTACAGATTTTTATCATCCTTTTTTATAATTTTTTAAGCTCAGTCAGTGTGAATTGTCAATATAACCAAATTTATTTCAATTAAATTATTGGTAGTAAAACATTAACAAGACATACATAGAAAACAACTCTCATCTAAGTTTCAAACAAGTTTAATTTTTTTATTTTAAGGTAGTATATTTCAACGAGGAAATTGACAGACTTGGGTGTGTTACATTTGCATGATTTCATACCTGCAATTTTCATTCAATTTTATAATTACTTGCATCGCGTCTTCTTAATTGAGGTATCGAATTAAAATTCTCTAAGGAGTTTGCTTTTAGTGATAAGCAAAGTATATCTGTTTTTGATCACTAATAACTCAAGCAGAATTATAGTATGATTTAATCTCAGTTATGAGCGTAATAGACGCAATTCAAACTAGAGCCAGAAGTCCTTAGCAAGCTTCTACAACAGCGAGTTGACCACAATATATTCCCAATTACTTAAACATTATTTGTACTGAAAATGTGAGCATTTAAACATATATTACTGCCGTGGTTTCTCACAGTAGTATGAAGTGTTAGAGCAGAAGAAGTTAAAATTAGAAAACACAGATATTATGCCTTATAAGTCAGCAAGTGTATTACATACTCGAGTGTGTACGATTTAACCAGCTATACCGTACTATAGTCTTGATTAGAGCGTGGCGCAGTGGATAGATAACACGCTGGTCTACAAACCGATAGTTCGGTGGTTCGAAACTCGCTATGCACTTCTGGCTATTTTTGGAATTGCGTCTATTAGGTACACTCATTTCTATGGTTATACTCGTATACTAATAAATCAGGTTTGCTTTCAAAACTTCAGCCAAATTTTGATTAACAAATTTAACAACTAGGTTTAATAATAAATGTCGTAACTACACACATGCTAGCCCAATTTTGTCTGCTCACACTCAAGTCGACTTGACAAGCTGGCTTGATAGAATAATGTGCACTTTGCATAAACAATAAAACAATAATAATCGAAATAATCTTCAACTACACGTTTGCGAAATGATCACGTGTTGCATTTTTAAACCAATAAGATTGTGGCTTGATAGAAAATATTTAACAAGTTTAATTTCAGTCAAGCCAAGCAAGCCATCCAGTCAATCGATAGGCTCGCCGAGCCGGCTTGACGCTGGCTTGACCGTGTGTAAGGGACATAAGACATGTTTAAAACAACAGTTTACATTGGGAATAATTTAAATACGTTTTGAGAATGCGTCTCTTTCCTCTTCTCCTACAGGACCGCATCGCCGGCGCCGGTCACTCCGGCGCCCCAGACGCCCCCATGAGTCACCGTCCACAGGTGGGAGGTGGAGGTGGGGGTGGAAGGAAGAAGTTGGCACCCTTGGACATCACTGGTGCGAGGGACACATCAGCAGTCAGTAGTGTTGGAGGGGGAGGTGAGTTAACCAGCTGCCTGACTTCACTCTCCTGAACGATGGTGCATTATAGTTACTCTTTCAAATTGTGCAAAACGAGGATATTTAAAAAGATCGTGTTGCCTCCTGTCTATATAATAACAATAATAGTCAGAAAGAAAGTAATCGCTAATATCCCTTTATCTAGTTCATCGAAGTAGCTTTCCAATTTATTTTGAAGTATGAACGTTGTGTATTTTTTGTATAGAATTCAAAATTAACCAATGCTAATTACAGACATGAATGTGTTAGACTCAATACCAACTAATTCCAGTAGTAAGTGTCCGGATTTAAACCTGCGATCTATGCATTGAGAAGCAGACATGCTATCCTTTGGATCATCGCTCCTTAAAAGTTTAGCGTGGTAAAGCTGATTTAATCTTTCACATTTATGTATGACTCACTAAATTGCAAGTCACACTATTAATAAACTTCTGCAGCTCAAACTCCCGATACTACTTTGTGAACAACCATAGTAATATATTATGTTTAATGTTCACAGTATATCTCAGAAACAGACCATTTTAATTGATAATTATAAATTGGAAGCGGTCCCTTAGCCGGATATATAATAATACTTACAGACATGAATGTGTTATAGACGCACTAGGTACTAGAGCTAAACCCAGGAGTACTTTGGTTCTTACAGAATAGTATCGGGCTTTTGTGAACTCCCGGGAGCTGCAGTAGTTTATTAACAGGCAGTCCGGTGGCTTGCAGTTTATTGAATCATACATCACAAATGTGAAAGATAAAATAAGCTTTACACCCCTCTTAACTTTTAAGGGCGATGGTCCAATAGATTGCATGCCTGCTTCTCAGTCCATAGATTGCTGTTTCAAATCCGGACTACTTACTCCTGGGTTTAGCTGGCACATTCATGTCTGTAATTATTATTATAATATATCTGGCTTAGTGACGCTTCCATTTCATAACTATCAATTAAATTATTCTGTTTGTGGGATACACTGTGAACATTAAACATACATTACTTTGGTTGTTCACAAAGTAGTTTCGGGAGTTTGAGCTGTAGAAGTTTATTAACAGACAGTGTGGCTTGCAATCCAGTGAGTCATGCACGAATGTGAAAGATTAAATAAGCTTTAACACGCTAAACTTTTAAGGAGCGATCGTGATGGTCCGATGGATAGCCCGCCTGCTATAGAACGTGCAGGTACAAATCTGGACTAATACATTCATGTCTGTATTTATTATTATATTATATCCGGCTCTGTGACCGCTTCTAATTCATAACCAATGATACATTTTTATAGTAGAGCTGAAGGTATTTATTGATATTAAACGCAGTTAAACATCGGTTAAACATTCATATATGTTTAAATACCTTTTTCGCATTCCCACAAATCTTTAATTGTTATAAAAGTTATTCGTGTTTTCTTAGTATCTGAGCGTAGGTACCTAAACGTATTAGTGTCATTGTTTAGTAAATTCTGGACTCTTTTGAAAAATGGACGTTTTATATTTGAAATTTTGCGTTTAAATTTCGTAACATTTTGCATGAAGTTTAGAAACGTAAGTATATAATAGTTTGACAAAACTAAATTTACGACTTCGTAAATAATTAATTCGTTTAATAGTCCTTTAAAACGCGACTAATGTATCGTCTTCATTCAAAAACCGTCTTCTTCTTATACGATAGGTTCGAAATGTTGTATCATTGAAGAACTAGGAAACACAATAAATAAAATTGTCTAAAACCTTGATTATTAATTATTGATATTACATATAATAATGTAAATATGTCGTCTATTATACATAAAATAGGTACCTAAGTACTGCACAATCTTCTTTAATATTAATTCTCACGGTTAGATTTACTAAATAACACTAATACCTAGCTTCTATGTTTTATTAACTAAAGATTTAATTGAACAGGCTATCTTACCTTACCGTTATTCCCACTATATATATAAGGCGTGTCATCGGATATATATATGTATAAGAAAGTAGCAGGTATTATTACTAAAAGCTAATGGGTGCACTCGAGGTAATTTACCGGTTTCCGTCGTATCATTTATGTATGTTATACTTCAGTATCGATGGTATATACGTACTAATTATTTTGTCAATATGAAGTCACAAAACGACTTTCACTTAGTACACAGAAGATAATATCTAACACATTTCTTACTTGATTAGTATAGTCTTTTTAAATTAAATTACTTATATCGTTGCGAAATAAATAATTCTACGCACTGTATACACAATTGTTTTGTTTATATTTCGATGAGATTTAATTATTTTTCATACCTTATTAGATTTATTTTTACGATGTAAAAACGGGTGCAGTTTTTAGGGAGACATGTTTAATTTATTCCTGTATTCTCATCAAAATCTCTTTGAAAAAAATTAGGAAGGCTTGTGGCTTCTTTAAGTTTTCCTAAAATCGGTGTTCTCATTCAATTCTGTGATTTTTTTGTGAAATTTCAAAAAAGCTTCGAGGAATGCGCGGACGATGACCTCTTTCTAAACGTAAAATAAAATGGTGGACACTTCACCATTTTATCGACGGATACATTTTAAATAATAACAAAATTACAAATTAATTTTTTCATAATAAATTGTACGTAAATTAAAAATATGTGTTATTTACTTTATTAACAATTTCTGCAATAAAGAGGTTGAAATTTTCATTCTAAAATTAAAAATCGGTTTTGCACATTGCTTTTTTATCTAACTATATACAATATTGTTAATGCCGTACCATATATTACCTTAATTTTTTAAGCAGTGACTTGCATTCAGTAAACTGTTGGATCGTTCGCTAATAATAAAATAATGTCATGTTTAGTATAACTGTTTAAAGGTATAATACTAAGTGTACATAATACTACTTAGTACTAGTCATAACTTGTGAAACAAATAAGCAAAAAAACACCTTGTAAATTGTGTAAGCATTCACTAATTAAATTGGAGGATTCTTTGTGTTAGCCCTAATTTAATTTAATGCATACGATAATATAATGATTTATTAATTACGCACAAATTATTTTTTTATTTAGCATAATAAATTTTTTAATTTGATGTTATTCGCCCCTGTGTTGCTTTGTATTGTTTTCAAATTTATTTTGTGCAAATATCGGTTAATGTACATAATATATGTTATTTATTGTTTTTGATAAGCATAAATCATATTATTATATCATATAAAGAACAATACAATATATATCGTAAAATATTTGTAAAGATCGTATGTAAGTAGACCTGTTTGATTTTAATTTTAGTGTACCATAATTTATAGAAAGAGAAAAATATTTATTTTATGCATCACATAGGCTCGCAAAATGTATACTATGTTCACACAATGGAATTCTGAAATACTGAGCAGCCCTCATTGTTCAATTTTAGTCGGTATATTACTAGATAGTTAGCGTTAGTATTACAGTACATGGTCAGTAAACAGCTATCTTTGTTTGTTATAATATACTGAATTCTGGGTAAAGGGACTTCGCAAAAGGTAGAATGCGTTGTGTTATAATAATATAATCGCTATCATGAACCGAACAAGATTGCCAAAATGGTATTGGTATTATAGTGTACGAGAGAACCTGATCTGTCTGCCCTTTTTATTGACTGCTGCAAATTACTTGTGCGGCTAATACTTTCTTATGCCCTAAAATATTTCAAATGTTCTAATAGAATATCCTTACGGAGTGTCGCTATTTACAATAAACATAAGTTACGCAGTTGCATATTTAGCTCTAAGATTGACCGAGCTGATCCCTCGAAAACCCACTACTTTAAACACCTAACAGTTGTTGATTCTTGGTCAGTGTATTATTAATATTGACTCAACGATTTGTCTTTCACCTATAATTCTTGTTATTGTTTTCAAATTAGTTATCTAACGCTGAACTTAACTTACTTGCTTTTTAAAGAGGAATATTTGGAGTTCATTCAACTTATGCTATATTGTTCAACTTGGAATTTCTATTGAAGATTATATTTATGTTAACCTTAAAAGTCCATAGTATTTAATTAGCTTTTAGATTACTCTTGCTAACTTTTATGCGGAATATTATACTGAAGGAAACTGTCTCCTACATTATTACGCGCAATCTTTTGGATTATTTAGCAGGATTTAATTATTATGTACGCTGTGTAATAAGAGTCAGTTATTAATTAGAAATTGTTAACTAGTTACATTCGAGCTCTATAGTATTTAATAACTGTAGATTTCTTATCAAGTATAATAAATTACAAAAATGCACTGTTAATTGCTAACAGTTTAGCTGACAATTATATTAATATTTTTTTTTACTTAAAGGTTACTTTCTTGTTTTGTGGGTACTTCTAAAATATATACCTATTTTATGAAGTACAACGTTAACACCTTTTTCATTATAATACATTTGCATTTCTGTGAATTACATTTTCACTAGCTCTCTAAAGCATGGATGTATATCAGTTTTATTATGACAAAAACAAAACTGTGCAGCAGTATATAAATTGTCACAGTACAGGAATGAAATAAGTACATAAAGAGTGTTTATTTTAGTTAATTATTTAGTGAAATTTTGCTTTGTATTTAAATGTTTGTGTAGAAGTTTTATGTGACACGATTAATTATTGTTTAACATGTTAATTTCGTTGACTTTATTCCAACAACTAAACCCACAAATAAAAAAAACCCACAAAAAACAAAAATTTAAAAATATGAATGCTTTTTTTAAAACAAATTACAATACAAGATCTTTAAAGAAATACTTAAGTTAATTAGGAATCTGTAAATGAAAATAGTAGAAATTAAATATTTACCAAATTAAATTACAAATTTAGAGCAGTATACAGGAATTTTGGTAATAGTGCTATATTGCAGTTACCTTAATAATATGAATATTGTAATTTAAAAAAATTGTAATATCGTTTCCAAATTTTTATGTTTAAATCATTTACCAGATGTTCAAGGGACAAGAGTTTTATTTCTACTTAAATTTCGCAACTAAACTATCGATATGAATTTTTTTAGCTATTTCTATTAGAATGATTTTCGAAACCCTCCAAAACGTTTCGTGGGCCATGGAGTCAAAATGGAAAAAATGTTGCACATAAAATACTTCAACTATGCTTTTTGCGTTATATTTGTATAATTCTTAGCAAAGCAATAACCTAATTGTCACATCGATATTTCAGATTGGTGCTCCGAGGCCACAGAGAGCCCCCCCGTTCCCACCAAACCTACCCTAGTCCGCTCGGCCAGCCACCAACGGGCCGGGGCCGGGGTCAGAACCCACTCTCAAGGCCACCCCTCCTCACCCTCCACGGCCTCAAGCAAGTCGACCGATCGGCAGGACTCTGGCATCTCCACCGCTACCAACTCCCTCTACGGGAGCAGTCGGGGCGGTGGTAGGCCTTCTGCCGGGGGCGGAGGAGAGAGCTACTTCAGCGGTGGCTATGGAAGTGGAGAGGGGAGGAGACGAGAGAGTCTGGACACTCCGGACACCTTTGCAGACTCGGATGATGAGGAGGTGAGCTGTTCACGCACAACTATCATCACTATGTCATTAAATTCATCTTTAACGATCACATTTATATTTTCGATAATGTAATGTTGCAATAAGCTTACTGCATCGCTGAATAATATATTAAATTAATATTCTTTGATTCATGCATTTATAATCTTTGACCGTCTATAATGAACTTTAATTAAAATAATATTATTTTCCAAGAAAGAGCCACTATTTCAGTGAGAGACATTAACTTTGCTCAGAGTTTGCCAAGTCGGGCAACCAGAATGAAATAAAAGCATCACACATTTACTGTAATAGTTTTATAGCAGTATATAAAATGTTTATTCGATATACTCTTTCTAGGAAATATAGATTGTCCATTATAATATTAGTTATACTGAAACACATTATTCTGGGTTTCCAATGGTAAAAATAGTTGATGGATGGGAATTCCCTGACTTTTTGTTCTTGCGTTGACAATTACATTTCATGGATGACTGCCTCAGTGTTGTCAGAGTAGACGACAATTTTGTTGGTCTGTGATACTTGTGATTATTATTTTGCAGAGTTATCACACTAATGATTTCTGTTGTTTTCCATCGAATGCCCGCCCAAGTATATCTTCGTCCAAAATCATGACATGTCCAGGAGGGCCACCAGTTTCAGATATGTAGTGGCCCGACTGGACGCCGTGCATGCCCCGGGCAGACAGGCATGTGTTAATGTCGAGCACTGAATTTATTAAACTTCGTTTAATTTTTGTATTTTAGTGTACTCGTTTCTGTAGTTTATTTATACTAATTAATATGTTTTTACAAACTTCATTCAGTTTAATACTAAATTTACAATAATTCCCTGATGAATACAGATTTATTGGAGTTTTGTTCACGGACCGTTTTTCTTCTTCTTTTTCTGTATTTGTAGATGCGTCGCGCCCTGACTGGTATTCGGAATTCTGCCACCAAGAAGAAAGCCCTTAAAGTCTTCGAGAACGCTGATGATACGTTTGACTTCAGCGTATCATCAACATATCATACTGACAGGTACGTGATAATAATATTAATTATGTCATAACTCTAAAAAGATATGAAGCTATATAGCCCTATAAAATTATTAATTAATCATTTATTATTGTAGACATCAGAATTCACAGAGATTTCTTCCAAACGTATCGGATTTCTTTCAACAATATACCTATTCGACGATATGAATTATTTTAACTGTTTTATTAAGCGATATACTCTTATTAGAACAAGCAGTATAGTTAAATACATTAATTTTAATAATAAGCAAAATTGAATGTATTTCAAATAAAGAATCCCTTTTTAACAATAACTTGGAATAACTCTTGATCGATTTTCGTTTTATATGTGCTTTTAAACATAGAATTATAATTACTTATAGAGACGATTATATACACAATAAAACAAATGAAGTGCCCATTATTTGATATACTTTTTATGATTTCTATAGCAAATATTACACTTATCAATCATAAGAAGTAATAGGGTCCTAGCTTTTGTATCATTTATAAACAGTAGCTATTTATGAATTCAAATTAATTTTCTGTATAGTTGTTTCCTTATGGAGTAACATCATTTTTCTCGTGTTAAATGCTGACTTCTATTTATAACTACTAGTCTAATTCAGTGTTTGGAAAAGATTGCAGGTATTTCGTTATATATCCACCTCTCTTTATATACCTTATAACGCGGTGTTGATGATCTACTCATACAGCAGATTCGTGAATACGCCCGGAAAAGCCACCGGTGGGGGAGTACAACCCCCCCTAGCTGCCACCAAGTATAGTCCCTACTCGGGCGCCACATTCAAGGAGAACCCCAACTATGACGGACTCGTGATTGGCCGGCGCTATGGTGATGATGTATTGACGTCATCGGCTACCTCGTCCCTCTTCAACAATGGCGTTGTCAACGCTCCTGGCGGCGGCACAACACGTCAGCACACGAATGTGTACAGTTCGTCGACAGCAGCCTCGTCCTTGCTCTCTAATTGGTGGGATGCCGGGAACGAGTATGCAACGAGTGGTGCTTGGCCGTCTGGGATTGGTGGTGACGTCACTAGTGAACCTAGTGGAGTGGGTGTGCGAAGTCTAGAGAGACGGAAACCTATTAAAGGTGAATGAATTTCTAGATCTAGTACCTACTGATTGGCTTACTATAAGCTAGGTTGAATATAGATTTAATTTATCTCCAATAGATATTAAATGTATCAATAAGTAACATAAGACTATTTGGTTATTTAGAGAGAACATCTATTATACTAGCTTAATATTGAAATGGCAACATTTCATTTGTCTAGGATTTTATTGATTTACTGACAGACAATTTTATGGAACAGAAATACAAATTATTTCATCCAATTAAATTGCAGTATTAGATTTATTTTCTTGCATACATTTCTTTTATAGATTAGGTTCATACAGTAAGGTAATTTAAAACATACTTTTTAAATTTCAATTTATTTTAAGATAAATAATCGGATTACTTTTATTTTGTAATATGTAAATAGATCTGATTTCAACCTTTCTGAATATATATTTTTATTTAAGGAAAATTGATTAAAATATCATTTGTGAACTTTTGAATTATGAAATTTTTACATTATAAAGATAGTCAATCTCCTTTTTTACGGACCAAGTTGTTGCCATTAAATAAGTAGTATGTCATCTATAGATAAGGCGAACCCAACAATATTCTGATCTTTATGATTAATAATAATTTTAAATAATAAAACAAACATTATATTCTATGTATATTATAGGTATATACATATATTTTTTGTATAATTTGGATAATATTCTGTAATATTTATTTGCTTATATTACTATTTGTTAACTTTTTTACATGTATATATCTTGTGTTCACAATACATTTTTACATGTTCCATTTTTTAGAACTAAGTTAGCGAAGTTGTTTTTCAGCTGTTATATAATTATAGAGTTTGTATATTAAAAAATTACACAAAATTGATATAAATAGTTAGTGACTCTGTTGATTGATAAAAGAGCTGACAGAAATGGAACATAGAAGGTTTTTGGCATAATAATGGAAGCAAAGTGAAAATAAAAGAATTGGTGGAACTTTAATATGCGTATGAAGTATGCCACCCATGTCTCCAAAAAATAGATCTTTACCTCAGTTTAAGCAAGCTCAATTCTTGTTATGGTGCTGCAAAGTTCAAATGAGGTTGACTGGCATTTCTGTCTAGCTAGCTGAGGTGCATACTCCAGTTTTGGAAACATTATTCTGTAGACAGGCAGTGTGGGAGTTATGGTAGAGTAAGCCTTTTGTGTCGTCAACTGGCATTAATGTTATGTGTGTCAGACAGTGGACATAACTTGTACTGGATAAATGGTTATTGTACTGTATCATGCCTTTCCTATCAGTATACCACGTCGCGTTATGTGGTCTCAAATAAAGTTGAATTGTGAAATCGCTGACCCCATTTTCTCTGTCTCTTCCCTCTCTCCTGATATCTCAATATAATTCTGAGAATATTTCTAAGTAACATGCTACTAATATATTTTGTAAAAAGGACCCGTCTAGAAAAAGCAATTTACTATGCGCAAAACAAGCGAGTCAGTTTTATAACATTGGATCTTGGGGGAAACCCAGTTAGCAACAGTGTGGGTACCATGGTTTTGGTTACGACACCATACAATGTTATTCCCGAAATTAAAAATGGAAGGTCCGACAATGTTGTTGACAGTCAATTGTTTTCTAAATACTCTGCCATCCCTTTGTACTCTGTAAATCCTTATTAACTTCGTTATTTCTGTTTAGTTTGTTGTGGACTATCTTTTGTTCTCTCGTATCTTAAATGGTTAGTTGGAAATTGCTTCCTAAATTGTCTTCTGTCTTTCTATTATTAGACCTGTTCCATTGTTCCATCTAGATGCTTTAGTAGCATTGTTTTAGAGACGGAACATTTTGTTGAGCTATGCGTGGGAAATAATATAATACGATAAAATATTTTATTCCAAAAATGCAGTGATTTTTTCAAATTCTAATTTGGTTCGGACTGACCGTTGTTATGACAATAGTTTATATAGAGGGAAAACATGAATGGCAGGTTTTATTTTACAATGGTATAAAGATCGACACGTTAAAAGCATAAAAAAGATTGCATATTAGTAAAAGTTTGAGAATCAACAATATTCTAAATAAATTCTGATTTTTTACAGTTTCCTATATTTTATGTTTTTATTAACGCAAGTGCCGTTTATGTAAAACAATTAACATATTTTGAAATAACTTTATATATGAACCTATTCTATTATAATCTTTATTTGAACTAAACATATATCATATACATTATAATATGTAATTCAATTAACTTACAACTACTTTTTTTTAGATTTCTATTTTACTTTATATGTATAAACTTGGGCAAACTTTTGTTAATATTCACTTATTATTATAACACTGAACTGACTAGCGTATGAGTTTAGCATTTATTTTGTTATAAACATGACATGAACATAATTTGAACTTATCCTCAATTAAGTAATGAAAAAGTGTATATCAATGAAAATTCTTGGTGAACTTATTCTTATATCTGTATAAATATAGTTTAGGCTGGCTCTTCTAGTTCTAAAAGTATGAACTTATTATTAACTTGCATTCTGAACGTTTCATAATCATGGCATTAACATACTCATAAAATAAGCATACATTGATCTAAGTATTGACATAGCATTAACCAAGTATACAAGTGTACTTTGAATAAGCATATCATAAACTTCGCATAAAAGGCGTATTTACTTAATTATAACCTTGAATAAAACTAGTAAGAATTTGGAATTATCTTATTCAGAATTTAGCATAAACGGAGTACATTCTTAGCAAACTTAGCGGAACAAGGAGTTAATTTATTATTAACTTGTTTAATGTAAGCTGTTAACTTAGTTTACACATCCAATACTTCGATCTCCAACCAATATAACGGTATACCACCGAAGTCAGTATCTCACACACTACCCCCTCCCCCGTTCTTTCAGGCTCCGCAAATCTCTCTCCTCTAGGCATGGCCTCAATTAGCCACCATGGCGCAATAGCCAGCACAATCACCAACCCCAGTTCCTCCACCTCCGTTCTGCCCCCTTGCGGTGGGTTTGGGGGCGCCAGTGGTGCCCTATCTGGAGTGGCGGGCGCTGTTGGAGGTGATATGGGGGGCCCGGGTGGGGAGCCTTCGGTGGGCGTAGGTTCTGATACAAACCGTTCTTCACAGCCTGGCGAGGACTTTAATGTTGTTGGCAAAAGTGAGTCATAGTCATCGGACCATTGGGGAGTTAGTAGATTGTCAATAAAGTTTTACCGAAAAAGTAGAAATGATTCATTTTGTAACGAACACTTGTTATAAAAACTGAATATTAATTTTAAAATTTGTTTTATGTTTTTATAAAGATATGAATTTGAAAATCGTATTTTTTTATGTTAATCTTAATGTATTATATTATTACTGTTAAATTGATTTTTTTAGGGAAATCGTTTTCATCACGCACCAAGTTTCGAAATGGATTCATATAATATGTACAGTGTTCAATATAAGTATAACATAATTTTCAAAGTAGCGTAATATGTCAATTAAAATGTGAAAAAGATTATATTTCTGACATTTTTTTACAGTAACCATTTCTGCATAATAATTGTCAAGAGAAGACTATTCTATCAAAATATTAATATTAGTAATGATGTCTGATAGTTTCTCTTAAACATGTACACCACTTACTTTCTTCATTATTTCCACAGTACATATTGAATAGTTTTAATGGCAATTCTCAAATTAAAAACAACTGCACTCTTTAATACGTTATTTCTACTTTTTGTTTCATTCTAAAAATATTCAAACTGCTCGCAGATATTATTATCCTTTTATTCTAAGTACTTTTCAAACTCTGATCGAATATTTATTGTGAATATTTATAATACTCTTTGTCCTCTTATTCATTCTTCCAGGCGTGTTTGACGTGGGATCACCATCTTCCGGTGGATTCTTTCTGGATTCTTCCGCCTCAACAGGACCTACAGGAACGTCCGGGTCTCGAAACGGTGCCCACATGCCGTCGCAACGTCAACGATTTGATAGGACGGAGGAGGATCAGGTGCGATAAAACTGCTTAATGAACATTAATTCATACTAATTTAATAATATTTGATATGATTGATGATTAAATGAGTAATTTTTATTTTTATTTTTTTATAGTCATCTTTCAAATTGTTAATATGTTAATTTTGTTAAATAAATATCACTAATCTGATTACAGGAGACAAGTGGAGGTATGTCACGAACTCTTCGTGAAAGTCTTGCCAATAAGAAGAAATTACGCCAACAAGAAGTTCACAAACTTGAACGTGATGATGATCAATTATCCACACTTAAAGTAATTTGTCATTTTTTTATCTATAAAAGTTACAAATAATTTTAAAATAATATGGATTAATTTGTGTTACGTTTATTTGGTATTCTCCCTAACATTTTTAAACATATTTTAACATTGTTCATATTATTCAATAGAGTTTTTATACTACTGTTAGATCTTTCAGTAGTATATATACATTAATTTGTATATTATTACTGGAATACTAAATTTATATAATAGGTTTATAAATATAATATAAATAAATATAAATAAATATAATAAATTTAATATAACACCTAGGCGAAGATGAGTGGGTTCATTTATTTTTAGGGTGTTTTTTTATCTAATATTAAAGCTATGTTTGATTTAGTTGGACGACGATGATTCATCATCGCAGTACAGCAATGACCGATATCGACGATTGAGTGCTGATCAAGTGGACCAATATTCCAGTGAAAGTAAGCATTTACTTTGTAGATCTATAATATATACCTTTACTTATACATATTTAAAATGCATTTTACAATGTACTTTGGTACTTCATAATCGAGCATCTCTTGTCTTGCATATTTTTTATGTTCCCGTAATTTAACATAATTAATTTATTATTTTAAATGTTTAATAAATTAATTTGTTGTTTTAACTTTGCAAGCTACCGTTAAACTTGACAGGTATCTCTTTTTAAATGAAATTGTGTAGTGTGTGCTTTATTGTATACAGTAATCAGTATGTATATGAATAATGGTGAGCAGATTTATGCATGAAAATGATTATACATTATAGTTTAATATAATTTTATAGATTTTGTCTGATAAATAATCCAGTAAAATTGTTTATTCCATATTTTAAAATCGTACAAAATATGAGGATATATATATTGGTACATTTAGACAAATTGACTGTATTTATCTTTTTAGGGAACAACGTAACTTTAAATAGGATGACTGCAGGTTTCATCTTTTTTTGTTAAGATGCGTGTATTTTCTGACACGCATTCTGTGTCGTTTCTACAATGTTTATAGGCTCCTTGCTTACTCGCCGTTCTCTCTATTTCTTCTCCTTTACAGGCGGAAGCCTCAATGTCAACGGTAATCATCCCCGAGGGGGTCCAGGCGGTCAACAACAGAGACCACCCCAAATGCCTCGCGGTGCTGGAAAGCTGGGAGCAAAGGGGTGAGTTAAGGCTCTCTATCAATCCTTATTTATAGGCACCTTATTGTTAGCAGTTTTATAGATTAACTAACAACACCAGCAATAGTTTATAGTTTTCATTAGGGATTTACTGATCAGAATAAACTGATAAATGTAGATTTAGTAGTGAACTACATACAGCATAGAGCAGTATTAGTTCCACCGGGATAAGATGCCTTCTGTGTCATTCAACATCTTTCCATCGTTATAATCTATCACATTCAGTCTGGGTGTGAACTTCCTTGTCAAGCGATTGACCTCCGCATACATGAATCGAAGGTTTCTAGTCCTGTGCAGTGCTTCATTGTTTGCACATTGATCCAGGAGCCATTTTTTCTTATCCTTGCGACACGCATGTTTCATTTCCTTTGATGCTGCACAGTATTCAGCCCATCTTGATGTGCTCTTTCACTTTTTTTAAGCAGTCTTCTATCTTCAATTAGATCGAGTGTTTCTTTGTCATCCGTTCAGAACTCTAAGAATGACAGGAATCTCAGTACTCTTGCACGATGTAATATAGAATGTTTTCGCTAATTGATTGTAACAGTATTCGGCATTTTTGATTCGCCGCTTTTAAAGCAACAACCTGATTGGTCAACCTCCTTCCTTCCCTATCCTCCAATCAACGCACTCTCACAGGCGCACCCAGTCTAACCCGCGCATACCCCGCTCCCGCTCGGACCAGTGCCTTTTACCGGACCCCCCCTCCACCTCTGGAGCTGCCTTTGTCCCGGCCCCCGCTCAGCCTGTTCTTCAGCCCCATCCCAACCCGGAGAGAGCTCTCTCCGAAGCACTGAACCTCACTGGAGCCACAGACTGGCAGAGCAAGGTGGATGGACTCACTCTAATCCAGCGGGTGACAATATTCTCACCGGCGGTGTTAGTTAAGAGACCGGCAGACCTGCATCAGGTTACCGTGGCAGTCTGCAATGAATGCAAAAACTTACGATCACAGGTATGTAGGAGGGCCTTTTCATGTTTACATAGAATCGTATCATGTTCATAATCTGTAAATTACTTGCAATTTTGAATTAAAATATGAAATTTAAAAAGAATATGAAACCGTTCAAGTAATAGCGACTCCAATACTCTATCGCGTGTTTCCTCCTCACCCGCTAATTACGCAATGGGTGACACAGGTCTCCCGCCAAGCCATCCAGTCCCTGGGCCAACTCTACCAGGCCGGTAAGAAAGCCTGCGACACCGACCTTGACCTCTCGGTCCGTATTCTTCTGCAAAAAGCGGGCGAGAGTAGCGGTTTCATCCGCGAAGATGTGGATGTCGCCCTGGAGTGTATGGTTGCTTCTGTTACACCGCTGAAGGCCATTCATGCGCTTATACAGGTACTCAGTCTGCAAACAGCTGCACAGACACCTTATTGTTTGCATAAAGTATATCTTGGAATGTCTCATTTTTTAGATCTTACATTACAAATTTGTTGTTTCTCTAATTATAGAATTTTACATTAAAGTGTTTGCTTATTACAAATTTTTAAAAGGGCTATAAATTAATAAATTTAAAAATATTTTATATATTATGCTTTTCTCTTATAATACAATTTAGGAATTATCTATTAATAATTTCCCCCTAGTAAGAAATATACTGTATTATATTATAGTAAAATTGTACAATTTTAAAGTAAAAACCACTTCAAAAAGTTGACGTAATTAAAATAAATTTATTGAAAAAATTGACCGAGCTTTCGATGTAGCTTCACATCATAATCATGGTTAGTAATTGTATATATATATACATATATAATAAAATTGTACAATTATATTTTATAAAGATATTTTGTTTAATTCATTAATAAATGTCTTCTCTTATCGAATCATTACCAAACGCTCACAGAACTGGAATATGCATATTCGAAACTCGATTTTTATCAGTACAGCTTATTATATTAATAAATTTAAAAATATCATCTACAAAATACCACAAAATTATTCCCCGGAGTTATTTCATTTAAAGTATAAATGGCAAAAATTATGAATTATTATGTATAATACTTTTAGTAATTATAGTTAAGTACCTACTATTCATTTATGAAGGGGGTCTAGTTACAGACCTCTCAATTCATATCAGCATATTAGGCAGCGATAAATCACATTTAATTTTCTCTAAGCATGTTCGTATATATATTTAACTTTACCAGTTCCTTAGACTGTCTGAAATTCTGACTTAACCTCCCTGCGACAAGAATAGATATACCGTAAAGATGAATGTTTTCACTAAAAACAGAACACTGTTTGAATACTGGAAATTTGACACACACTGTCCATCTTTGATGAATTTATTTACTGAGTATCGTTAGTTTGTACGTGTGTTGCATAAAAGGGATAATAGTAGACCCCTATGGACATGTGGACAGTGCCTTGATAACATAACTATTGCTACTTTACAATGTAGATTATTTTTTATCATGTGTGTTATTAAATGAAATTACCCAGAACAAAATGTCTATCATAACCTAGAAACAATTAGAATGTGTATTGCTGTATTAATCGATACCCTATATTTACATAACATAATATCGCAATAGCCTTGTAGACAACCCTCAACAATCTCCCAAACTAAAGCCATTCTCGCCATCCATCGTACGCAGGGTGGCGCCGGGCACAAGAACACGGCCGTTCGACGGGCCTGCGCTGCTCACCTCTCCACAGTGTGTGCCAGTCTGGGCCCTGGGCGTCTCCTCAGTGGGGTCAAGGATGTGACAGATCGTGTACTCACGGTGGCTGGACAGTTCACGCTCGATGGCAACCCAGAGACCAGGTATGTGTGCGAGGCACCGAGTTCTGAACTGGGATTTGGGGAAGGTGTGGACTTGAAAATGTAGTAAAAAAGTCAGTTGAGGAATTTATAAAAGGACACTATTTCCTATGAAAATACGTATGTTTCTGCAGCCCACATAGTAGATATCCAAGTATATTTAAGCTGTCTTTCTCAGTACAATAATTAAAATGAAGTAAGTACTTTGCTATAATAAATTTCTATTTATTGGTGCTATAATTCTGCTAAGTACAAAATTATAATAAACTTAATAGTGTCCATTGTCATGTTCAGAACATGTTGCGTCAGTTCTACAATTGTCCACTATGTGAAAGCTCTTGTAAATCAGTCCATTGTCATCTCTAAGCTGTATGTTGTATCACCCCTATTCTGTTCACCTGTTTCTCTATTGTTTGATTCTTTCTACATTAATTAATTTTTGACATGATTTTTGTATTGACGACTAAATCTCTCTACAAAATTAACAATGTTTCAAAAGATACACCTGCTATTAACTACTATATATTTATAGTGCGACGTTTCGCAAATCTTTAACAGCACAAACTAACCAGCTGAGTGTGAGACACAGTAATAAATA
>JAYRBW010078206.1:0-24317 GCA_036023295.1 Invenusta paracnida | reverse complement strand
CCGCCCCCCCCCCCCCCCCCCCAATAGATATATATGTAAACAACAAAGAGGGAAAAATAGAAGATGCCCACATAACCCTAAACAACCCTATATATAATATACTATTGTGATCACTCCCTGCCCCACTATAAATTATTTCCAGTAGTTTCCTCGCAGCCATTGAGTGCAGCAATGACGTTTTGTTACTAATTATAGTATATATTAGAGTTCTAAAGTTCTATCTGTAGTTCTACCTGTTCTGAAGTTCTACCTGTAGAACTCCACAAGTAGATTATTAAATATACAAAATATAAAAAAACTATTTCACTATTCAAAAAAAAATATTTTTTACGTTGCAAATATTAAATTACTTGAATATGATAATATTCTGTCAAAAATATAATCGATATTAAAACAAAAACAGCAGTTTCACAAAAGGAGAAAAGCCAAGAAACGACGTCTCAAAAGTAAAATGTTAAATGATATTGATGATTTATTGTACATTTATTGAAAAAATTTATATATAAAGAGTCGCTAGATTTAATGTTTACATTGCTTGCTGTTAAAAATGTATACATAAATAAATATATAGATCATATAGTGAACATACGTACCTATATTTAAACTGGAAAATTCATAAAAATAATAGATCAAAAAATTAATTCTTTGCAATGAAAATTTTTGATCATATTGAAAATATAGTCCATATTCTTTCTAGGAGGGAAAAAATGCGTTCCGTTTTTATGTAAGCAGTGCGTTAGTATTTAAAAAATTGCACACTTCTATTGTAAGAATGGAAAAACGTATTTATTGATTAAATACTATTATATCAATCAATTCATTTTGGAATTTTTTATATAAGTGAGATAGAATATTTTCTTGAATAATATATTGGTATTATTAAATGCGAATAATAGTTCTTGGAACTATTTCTACAATTAATACTTTATTTCATCAATTACTGTCTTATTTATAGACGCCTAAACATGGACATCGTTATAATGCATACATTATTACCGATGATATCAATATTTTCATTGATATCTTTTAATAATATCATGGTTTCATGATACTCTATACTAATAATTATAATAGAAATATAACTGCTGCTAATTGAAATATAACTTATTATTGAGGAAAATGCCAGCTCCAGTTTATCCTGGATTTACAGCTTTTAATGAGTTTTTAAATGAAGAGAAGGAAAATAAAGACTTAAAAGGTAAGTAATTAATTAGTCACAAATAATTAGTTGTAGTATTATCCTTCTTTCGGTTTTAGTGAGTAAGTACTAGTAGCATAGCGATAAAAAATTAAATCATTATTGTCAATCTTAACTAAATCAGAAGTAGTTTTAGTGTAGTATAATAGTAAATTAAATATTTAGATTTTTACTAGAAGATATAGTTTATTTTGCCCTTTCGACTCGGGCCTTGCCCTTGGTAACAATTTTTTTAAAGTAATCATTATCTAACTCTAAGCTAATTATATAAGTTGGTTCATTATCAATGTAAATTAATTTAAAGCTCATTGATGAATAATATTCTACATATATGTAACAATATAACATCCCTTACTTTATAATTTTCGAATATTATTTTACAGTATGTTTTTTTAAACGTTATAATAATGTATACCTACAATGTTTACAACCTGTACCATTATTCAATGTTTTAATTAAATTGTTAATTATATATTAATTGAGAGTCACACATTTTCACTGGTTTGCCTTTCAATCACTACTAGGTAATACTATGTTCCTTAGCTGCACTAACATGCGTTATCAACGATTTTAAAGCTTCTCATTTTATACACTAACGCAGCACAACTTTTTAATCATTTATGACAAATTCTAAGATGTGATCAATCAATATACTGATCTCCTGTACAATACTCTTCCAACATTGGTTTAAATTATGTGGTCAACTATAATCCGATCTTTATACTTCTACAGAAAAGTGTTACAGAAAAGTGTTAAGCGGTGCATTCAGGTTATAGGAAATGATCCTATATGAAATGTATACTAAATGAACATGAGAATTTTATTAGTGTCGTATAAAACCATTTAAATCAAAATGTAATAATTGTTTCTAAAATAAATCTATTAGCTGATCTTTATTAAGTGACAATAGACTCTCGAATCGCTGCTTTTCATCATTTTCAGTCTGTATACATATATACAGACTTTAATTAGTAATTTAATTACTTCACGATTGAACATTGAAGGACGATAAAGTCATGATGCTTTTTTGCATGCATGCAAATATGCAGTTTGTTTTTGTTTCACATGTCCTGGGCAGTCTATGACATCGACTCAATGACATAATCGCGCTTTAGTTGGGATGTCAGCCACAAATTATTGTATTGTTTTCAGAAAATATCAGTAATGTCGGTAGAGAAAGTACCTGCTGCTGAATAGCGCAGCGGGTGACCAATAACTGAGTACAATAAAATATGTTCGGCCCTTGGACGACGCCTCCATTGATCCTTTAGTCACCCTGTCATGCTCAGTATCTATGAAGGATAGGGCCCGCGCTCATATCCAACCAATATGGCCGAGAACAGGGGTCGGGTGTACTGAACAACAAGAATAAGATGAAGTACGGTATGGCTGTTTCTCAAAAAACTGAAACGTTGACTGAGAATTTAACGCATGTCTTTTGGATGTGTTTAACTGACGCATATCAGTGGTAATGCTATCTATTCACTGATGAGTTCCCCTAATAAGTATTAAACCTTGTACATCTCATCAGATGCATTGTGTTGGAGGACCTAAATAGTAGAATGTTTAACCGGTCTGTTCTTTCAATAAGTAATTTGGAATAACATCTGGTACCCATTGTATATAAAGTATAGGCGAATATATAATGCGTTAAATGGTTTTAAAAAATTATGCAAGATTTCATAATTATGTTCATTTCATGCGATTTTCTTCATAGTTCTTCTTTGACGACTGTACATATAATATGTATTACATTTTTCAACATTTTTCTTTTTATATAAATTATTAAATGTCATTACGTCGATTAAGTAATATCCATTATTCAAAGTTACAATTTTTCATAAATGTTAAAGTATATGTCGAAAAACCATAATTACAATGCAGTGTCGTCAAGGACGTGAGTATTAATTATATTTCTTGAAAGATGCTAATATATCTTTATGATTAATTCATAAGGTTTACTTACCTATTTTTATTGTTAATAAATCATGTTAGCTGCTGAAAGTCTATTTTTATTTCAAAGAAATCATCAGGTACGGATGAAAAATTTCAATTTTGTTTAACTCTTTCAATTTTTATTTATAACTTTTAGATAAATTTCATAAGGGATACATTTCGTGTGAGATTTTTTTGTTGATTTTATTAGACTACGTGGTAGTATCGTCAGTCCAAGAATAAGAGCACCAGCGATTACATTGAGTAATGCGAGCAGCTCATTCATTATTGCTAATATCTATCCTAGACGGTTACTATAAATAAGGCTCAATAATAAATAAATTATTTGTAAAGCTCAATTTTCATATCAACACAATCTCCAAGAGATTGTTTCCCAAAAGAAACAATGCACCTTAGTTGAACTTTTATGAGGATATCTTATAGATACCATTTTCAGGGGGTTAATTTCGATAAAAAGGTGCGCTTATTCTTGTTAATTTTATTGTCTTCAGCATAGAGTAATGATTAAACATAGTTAATTACTCTATATAATATATGGTCGTCAGACTTCTTCTTCATATTGACGTTTTATCATAAAATACATTTTCTGCATGAAATTACACGATACGGTAGCATCGTCAAGCCAAAAACAAGAGAGTTAGTGATTAGCTAATAGCTCTAGTCATAGAGTAATGAATACACAGAGCGTCAACTCCAATTCTTTACTCTGTGGCTCTATAGTCATTAATGCTATGGATAATAGGCATATATTTGACCGCTAACAAATCAAGCTAGATTGCATTAAAACTAAATTTTGATATCATCGGGATTGTCAGATGCGTGGGAACAAAATGCACATAAGTTGTACTTTTACATTTTTGAAAGGTGTAAATTTTGATCTTAATGGTATTAAATGTATTGTTTTTATTATTTATATTAATTACATTATCGAAATTAACTAATCTAGTGAATTTCATTGCTTCTGTAAAATGTTATTTTAACATTTTGTTTCTGAGATCGTTTCTTGGCTTTCATTTTTGCGACACTTTTATTTTAATTATCTTTATTCTTATTTTTATTTGATAGAGATTGAAATATAATTAAATTGCGTATTGCTTCAAATATTCTATTGATGAAAGCATTTACAAAGAAAAGTGTGAACTAGTGGAAATACTGCCTATTAGTCTACAATTAAATTAGCTATTATTATGCACGTTTTATTTTTTAAGATAATTAATTAAATGTTTTGTTCAAAAAATATTTGTTGACTGTTCAACACTATTCCTAACACGTATACATATTTTCATTGAATACCTAAATATATTTTTCAATTAATAACAATTCATCAACATATGCTTTAATTGCCATAAGTGTAAGTATTTATTTAAAAATACCTTATAAACTTATTTAAAAATACCATTTATCCTTTCTTCAGGTCTAATTGATTAATTACAATATAAAAAAGCTATTGCATATCTTCTACTCCCACCGACAATTTAACATTAATTTTAATATATCTTGAATTGTTTTTAATTGAGTGTAGGAATTCGTTGTGTTTATAAATATATTTCTGAGTATTGCAACAATTAAATGTCCACCTATGAATAACAAAATAATTGTTTATATGTCTAAACGTTGATGACTTCATTTATTATTACTATAAAATATTCTGGACAAATAAATGAAACAATATTCAAAATGACACCTGAATTTCTCATAAATTCAATGGTATTTGCAACAAATATCTCGATTTAAACAACTGATAGAATTATATAACTAAAGCTATATTTTTTGAAATTATTTCAGATAAAGATATTATTTCATCTGGAGAAAACATTGCTTTATAGAAACTTAAATGAAAATAAACTATTTTAAAGAGATACTATTATACTGTTAATGTTTAACTGTCATCTTCCCATTCAAATACATTATGAAAAATAACTTAATTTATTTTTGGCTATTTTTGTATTATATTAAAGCATATATTTTTTACGACTTCTTTTTTGGGCTCTTTACATATATAAAGGCACTTCTTCCATAAATCATGCGTAATATTATTAGCATGTAATTTATTTCTGAGATCAGATAATCCGTTATATTTATTATTTTTTTAATTTAATCATTAATCAATATTTTATACAGTTTTGCATTTATAATCTGACTCATTGATTCGCTCTATATATCTAGCTTTTCTCGTAACTCCGCACCAATAAAAATAAGCTTGAAGACAGCAGAAACCAACTGAATTCGCTACGAATTGAAATCCCGTCTCTGTTATATCTCTATAGGGGGGAATATTTTAATGTACCTTATGTTATTTTTTACACTGAAATATTTTCTGAGCTGTGCACGTCATTATTCAGGAAATATATATTAACATTTCGAACAGTCGGCGTAAGCCTTACATACTCTCAAAATCTTGCTATTTTATTTAATACAATCTTGCTGTTAATGGATTATATCATTTTATGAATTTATTATCAGAAACTGGTAGATTTATATAATATCAAATTATATATAAAAAATATAATATTTTCTTTGTGTAGATAGTAAACACTATGTCATTGAATGATGTTAAAACCGAAAAAAGTCAACTCATTTCGAAGGATGATAGCGTGAAATATGAAAGTATGAGAATATATAAATTTTTCTTATTATCACCATACCCTATTCTACCTGTACTACTACCTGTAGTGGCTGTTAAGAAGTATACAAATATGTAACATTATTTGTGTTTTAGGTGATAGCTTATATAAATTTCTACATTCACCTCAAAATTTAGATGAAGCCAGAAAACATGATGAAACATTCAAAGGACCGGTTGATAATAGGTAAGTTTCCAGATATTTTGAGCTTTGGTGACGGATTCTTTATTTCCATATTATATAAACTACGATATAATCGGTTTATTTTAAACTGTATTATTATGTTTTAAATTTAGAATATTTTTAATTGTTTAATTTAAATATCACAACTTTATTGTAAGTATTAAAAACTGCTTCATATTATTATTACTATTTCGAAAATATTTGCGCTACAAATCAAAAACGGCATAAACGCATTGCAGTATTATACAGGAATGCAAAGTACCTCATCCATTAAAAATCATAATATTTAATTTAGATAATCATTTGAAATGTACTTATTCATTTTATTTTCCTGTGTACTATATCTAAGTTTGGAAAAAAGTTATACACTGTTTTGTTTATTCATACGAAATTATTAATTGATATAGGTACTTAACGTATTAGGAGTCACCTTTCGTAATTAATTAATACCACATTGCTTGCGTTTTTCATTAATTAATGGTTAAATTATTTTGTCTGTGCTTTTTGGTATCCACCTATTTTACGGTGTATGGGTAAAACTTATATTTAAAAAATGTACAATGCGGTTTTTAATAACCGAATTATGATTTGTTTAAAAGTCAATATGCTATTTACGTTGCAAGCTCATTATCGTATATTTTTCTTTTTTATAAATGTCTTCCTTTTCTAATTGAGCATTATTTAAAATACATTTTAAAGGATTAATGCTGATCATTTTAAAATTGCAATGTTCTATTTTTTCTCGAAAACATTTATTAAAAGAACAACTCGTTCAAACTTTTTGTATCAAATTAACATAATAATTATCGTGTACACATTACAACTTATTTTTTCTGAAATCCTTGGATAAAATGTTTTTGAATGCTAACATTTATTTATATATTTCCTTATGGTATTGCATATTGTTGTCGCTAAAATATTCTTTCTTATACATTACTGTTTTTATAATAAGGCAGGCGGATTCTTTCAAATTCTAATTTCTGTATATTTTTGTGATATTTGTGATATCTTTTTGTTATTCTTCTTCAATTCAACTAAAACTTCAAATCTACTTGTCTGATTTCTTTGTTTATTCACTATCATAATTTATGTAAATTTTTTTAAAAATATTGCTTAACTATTGATGTTTAAACGTTTATAATATTTACAGAACCTCAACAATTACAAGACGTCCTAGTTCTCAGTAATAACAAAAAACTCCATACATATATATGTATATAGTAAATTTTAACCAATAAGGTGTTTAAGTCATTTATAAATAACTTACTTAATGTTTTTACTCCAATATCAATAAAAGTTATATATACATCACTGGTGTATTTTATAATGGGTTTGCATATTTAAAGCAATAAACATTATATTTTTTGCGGTAATACTATACAAAGACCAATGTATCACTAATGTGAAAATTCTTGTATTATGTTTTATATTATAATATAATTACTCATAATATATAATATTTATTTTCTTATTGTAATATGTCAGCTTATTATTATATTTATTTAGAAATTTAACTGACTTTTTTCTTCTGTCGGTATATTTTATATTTGTGATTTTACAAGTTATGTTTTTTTAAATAAATGTTTTTAGGTGTTTTTTTAGTATAAACTTAGTTGATAAAATTTCAATAATGTGTAAATTTTTTATATTGTTTCATAAAATTTTCTTTTTCATTCTACATGATGATATCTAAACTATCATAAAGACAAAATTTATTTACATTGAAATTATTTTTTACTAAGGAAAAAATGAGTATTATATATTTATCCGTGCGTCTATACAAAGTATATTTAGAGTGCAAACGACAATTAATTTTTGTCTAATTGTTTTTCAATTTGAATATATATGTAACTACATTTTAAAACAATTAGCTTAACATATTTTTCTTCCCCAAATTTTTAACAACTATTTAAAAATTTTGTTTATATTTTATTGTTATTTTTAATAGGTTACATTAATATATATAATATATAGTATATGCTTTACCTATGCTGTGATCTGTAATAGCTAGAATATACATTATATTTACTTAATCACCTTTGTAGTGGTTGATATAATTTCTCACGATCTGCATTTCGACGTGCATACTAAATGTACACATCTTTCTTGAAAAATATTTACTCAAACGTAAACGCATGATACCTATATACATTTTTCATTATTTTTTTGCATATACATACATTAATATATATTAATTTGTAAATGTACTTGATTTACAGAATTTTCAAAATGCTTTTTTTGCGGACATGTATATTATCCGATCATTATTTGTACCGCCTATGTGTTTTTATATATTTTTGTTACATAGTTCATTTTTAAATATGTATAATTTCATTGGCATGCTTTATTTCTGAATATATTTATTTGTTTAAGCAATAGATAATGTTTTGAACTAATGTACTTAATATGTACGTAGTATAGGCAAAGTTGTCAAAATTTAAATATTCCACTGAATCATTATAAAAATTCCAGCCTTGCCACGTATACAATTTACTTTACAAATTATACAATATATTATTCAGTTGTTCGTAATACTATTTATTAGCTAACTATACTTTACTTAAAAAGATTGTATTTAAGCCTAATAATTTATTTAAGTTTAATTGTATGAAGCTGGTATTGAATAAACTGTTGATAAAGATATAGAAACTTTCATTGAGAAAAATATTGTTATACCAATCTAAAGCTTCTTGCCTTTTTTTACTTTATATACTGTTTTATTTTAATTATTATATATTTATTAAAATATAACAATTTAATATTTTCATACAAATATCTATTAGACTGTTCCTTGAATAAAAGTGGACCACTTTAGCTTCAATTGTCTTCCTTTCTTAATTTATAAAATTATTTATATCTGAGATGTGTGTTAATTTTCATTTACAGATCCTGTACCGACGTTATCTGTTGCATTTTATTTATTATCTGCATTTTATTTCTTGGTGTCTTAGCTGTGTGGGGTAAGTTTATTTATTTTAGTATTGTTAAAACCGAATTATTCAAAGCTAAGTAAATATAAATCTAAATTAACTTTCCGAGACTCGTCTTTTAATTATATATTTTTATTCTTAACTTGCTTATTCACGTTAAATAATATTATTTAAATGATTGTAAGAATCTATGTTACTTAATTTCATATATTTTCATTTTCCTTACTAGCAAAAGGTGATGCGAAATATTTTATTTATCATAAATAAAAATACTAGCTCGATGTTATTTTAATAAAATTGTCGTTTACTACATATTAATTGTATATTTACCTCAAGAAGTCCTAATATTGTACTTTGACAAAAAGAAATTCTAGTAATTACATGGGTCACCTTGTGATTTAAAGGTTTTACTGTCCAGTTGCTGTTTTAAATGGTCACATTTTAAAGTATACTATTCTGCACAATCAGTTTTTTCTTGTTTGTTTTTATGCATTTTAAACAAGTTTTACAACAGCTGTGATTGTGGGAAATTTATTGTTTTTGTTTGTTTATTGGGAGATTAATGGCTACTTATTTCTATTACGCATAATTTATTTTAACCTGATTAGAAGGAACATTGCATTTTAATTTATTTTTATTAATTCTATAAGGGTAAAAGAATGCTGATTTCATAATATTTTAATTTATTCTATATTCATAAAATGTAACCTGTAAAAATTGTGGTACCGAACTTTATTTTCTAGCAAAAGTATAGATTCTGTTATACAATTTTGAATAAAGAGATTTCAAAATCAGATATTCTTAGTTGTACTTGTTTTTAAAAAATAAAAAAGCAACATGCATTGTATTTATTTTTATATTTTTAAACATGTCCGAACTCTCGCTGCGTATATAGCTGAAATATGTCTACGTATTGTATCTGAATACAATATATGTGCTTCAACATTGTTTCATTTTTCTGTATTTATATATCACACAATAGTGGAATAGTATTAAAATTCTCCATTGATTTTATCTTACTTACCTTGAATAACAGTATTTTTCTAAACATTTTAAAGAAAGTAATTTTTCTGATAAGAAGTTTGTTCTACAATATAAGTTTGCGTGTTTACATACATGAAATCTATTGTAATAAATATTTATAACTCGATGTATGCCGAAAGGAATTTTTATAATACGTTGACTTTGTGCATAAATTGATTTGTAATACTTGTCGAGGCTCAAATATTTTTTGTTGATATCGTATTATATGATTTTCCGTGTTTATAAAGTGCAATAATTATCGATTAACGAGAGTTTACTATTTTTTGTTTTAAGAACTTGCTTTAGTATATTTATTACTAATATTTAAATGTAAACATCTAAAATAATATTGCACAAATGTCATATATGGTAGCCATATGATGAGCATTTTAAAAGTTTTACATGTTTATTATATATATAATGTAATTTCAATCCTTTGTCAAATTATACCAAATATATTATGTTTATTATCACATTGCAGTATTTTCATCGTATTTGACAATATTTTTAATCGTTAGATAATTCGGTTATTAACTATACACAATTTAAATTAGGAAATGGATTCTGGTTATTTATAATGATATCTTTCTGGCAATCATTTCCAGTTTTACACTATAGATTTGAGAAATAGTAACATTTTGTTGTTGTACTGCCCATTTATCTTGAGATGTAAAATATTGAATACTATATATTTTTATTGGCTTATTAATTAATGTGTATATATACGAACAAACAAAATTTTAATAAATATTTTGTTATTATTTTTATTTATTTGCCATAAAATTAAAATTAAAAATAAACACTGTAAACTCATATTGTAACTCATCCTTTATACAGATAGACTAAAAGTAGGATAACTTATTGACAGCATTTTATTTAGTTGAAGAAATGGTTATTATACAAATATTGTTTTATATCCAATATGCGTAAATGATATGCGATACTGTATTTTAGCATTTCAACGCTTTGCAAATAGTCCGATTGATTAGTATCACTTTATTTTATTTACTATAAAAAAATATGTTATAGTTTTCTTCAAGATTGTGGACATTCTAAAAATGTGTGAATGCAAAATTGTTTACCTCTTTTTTTCTTCTTTTTTTCCCACTATCTTGAACGTGTTGAATATGTAGATAGTATCATTTAAAAACTTTAGTCTTTAGTGTAAATTCATATTGTAGTCCAATCGTTTCCATATTTATACACTCGCTTGTTGTAATGAGACGACAATTGGGTACAATCCGTGTAATTAAAATAGCTTTTATAACTTTTTTTATCATTTAAATATATAGTCAATTTTTTTAAACTTAGTGATATTTTTATTTATAATTGTATTTCATTAAAATTTATTGATATTGGCTAACATCCTTTTTTTCAGCATTTGCTTTTGGGGATATCCGAAGAGTTGTCTATCCGACAAATACGAAAGGACAAATCTGTGGCGTTGAAATTAAGTACGCCAAAAATAATTACTAGTATTGTGCTAGTAATGTCTTATGTAGCAGAATTCTTGATTCTTTTGTTATTAATCCCAATTTTACAAACTAATTTTAGTTCTGTTTCATATAAATTAGCTTTTGAGTATATAACTATCTGATAGATAAATTAAAAAGTACCCGTATGGTTAATTAAAATAAATAATGATAAAACTCGTAATTTTTAGAAAATAAATATATTATCATATGATACCTTGGATTAAAAACTATTTTAAAAGTTATAATTTTTAACCGTAGTATTTTTTTTAAACAATATTCTGCATATTTTTCTTTATCATTTCTTTGGATATTCATGAACATTTTGTGCGATATGATATATTTATTATATAAAGTACATACTTTTCTAAATATTCTTGAGAATTGCTTTAAAAATGCTTTCGTTGTTTTACTAAGTACATACATTGTAATTTGTTACTTAGTATTATTATTTTATTGCCCTATTTTTTTTCAGCAAGTAAGTGTACTCGCTAACTATTATATACACAAAAATATATGTGCAAATTTCTCACGTGTACTAACTTGTAGCTTTAACTTGCTTTGCTTAAAGGCCTTCCATTTTGGAAATGTTTTTAACCCTATTTTTATAAGTTTTACATAACTAATTCTCCATGCATACATATCTCACAATTAATAATAATGGTTATTTTAGTTGTTAATTTTTATAATATAAAGAAATATTAAAACTTATTGATGTGGCATATTTTAGTTTATATTTTGTGACTCTAATAATAAAAATAATAAAATTCTAGTAACCTTTCATTTTTTTTAACTAATCTGATATATTATTACATTTGAAATAATTATAACTCTTCAATGTAGTAGTAGTGATTTCTAGGATCATCTTTTTTTTACTGTTTTGATGCTTTAATACCATATATGTACATCATATATGTTATATAATACCAATACAAAAAGTATATATAGAAATTATTTGATTTAGCTAAATAGTTTGCTTGATCAGCGTTGAACCTACTTATTTCGCTTTTAGATTTATACGTTGTAGGTACTGCACTTGTTAATTTTCTGGTGTTACCATTAACGAACATGTATATAATATGTTGGTATAACTCACCTACTGAATTATACGTTAATATATGATTATTTCATATAAACTCTAAACAGTTCACCTCCAGCGAAAGTTTTGGGATTTGGACGGTAGTAATTTTATTTTTATTCTCTGATGTTTCCTGTAACAACTATAACATATTATAGGTAATTTAATGGTTAATAAATATTATTTTTGATATAATCCACTTTTGATATCTATAATAATAATTATTCAATTGATGTATAATGCATAATTTATGTAAATCACTTGATAAAATCACTGAATAAATACACGGTTTACATTAATATTAATTGCTTTTGACATTTGTTGTATTTACAATTTTAGTGAATGAAACATTTTAATTGATTTTATTATTTAATTTTTTATAATTTATTACTATTGTAATTTCATAAATATATATCATAAAATTACAGCATAAGGTTTTAATTTGTTTTTGATCTGCATTTTTTTATATCTTTACCTAAAATCATATTATTCTTATTAATCAACCACAATCATATTGTAACACAAATATAAATTAATGATTATTTTATATGTAGTATTGTATTATATTCGTATATATTACCTTATATTCTAGAGATCGTCCGCATCTTTTATTCTTTGACATTCTTACTTGCATCAAAATGGGTCCTGTGATGCTTGTTACAGGCTGTCCAACACCGCAAGTGAGTAACGAAATGTACATTTTAAAATAGTGTTGCTCTGTGCTTCTTTACGTTTCACCCTTGTTTGCATGAAAATTTAAAAATTAAAATATGTTGTAAGAGTGAAATTTAAGATTTTTATTTTATGTTATTTTCATATGTTGTATGCACTTTTGAATGAATAACACAATTTTTTCGGAAAATGTCTCGTTTTGCAAACATATTATTTAATAATTTTTATAAATTTATATATATACTTTATATAGAATCTTTATATGTTAGGTAATAAAGATTTTTTTTATAGAATAAATTAATTGTCTTTAGCATAGCTTTTGTTAATATTATAATTCTATTTGATGTAATACGAATTCCATGTGTTTTTAACTTGGAACTGCTATTGATTTAGTATCTTTTGGTGGTGTCAATTAGATGTTTCTGTATACACTAAATACCAATATTATATAATTTACTACTATAAATAAGGTAAGAATAATAATTAGTTTTTAAAATCAATATAAATTATCGAACTTTGTATATTTATGGCTATTTGATACACAAAAAATTATTTACAAATTATAAATATAGGCATATTTAATAAGTCAAAAGAGGCGCAAAACATTTTGCACACCCTTTTTTAATGTCTAGCCCAAGAAAACATCTAAAATTACGCCACTAAACAATAGTATTCTAATTTTCTGCGTGTCTTTTATTTAATCACATCTCTTCTGGTGTTATCTTCTTCTCCAGGTTTGTGTAAAGAAGTGTCCCGGATATGCTTGGAGCTGGAATTGGAGTAAGAAATCAGCAGGTGCCGGGCGGCATCTCATGATCTGTATGGACGGCAAATCTGGGAATGATCCTCTCTATGAGGGAAGAGTGAGTTCATATCCTTGCACCGAAGTCATACTTGACTAGAACATGGTTATTTATATTCGTCCAGTGGCACAGGCCGATTTTTTTTCAAAACCTTGCAATGTATGGTAACACTCGTCTCTTTGCATTTTTGAGTACTCTAGATATGTAGTTAAACAATCCATTAGGTGTAATGATTAACCTCGCTAGACATTTTCAAATGGCCTTCAAGATGGCCACCAAATCCCATTGGTTATAACTTTTGAACCATACCATATATAATCATTATTTTGGTGTCTATAATAGGGTATTTGGGGTGAAGGAATCCATTTGTGGTGTAAAAATATTCATTCAACCACCCCCCATGGTTACAATCTAAAAAGGCAGCCAATGTGGCGACCAAAATTAGGAACATTTTAGGCTAATTAGGCGACCTTAAGTGATGACCGATGAAGACAGCATGCGAAAACTGAAGCACGAAGAAGAATCAAGTGGGCGCATCAATAGTGACATACAGAATTGCGAGTCTCTACAGCCCACACTCTTTGAGTATATTGACACGATGGATCCTGACAACCACCCTGATGGTACATTAATGAACATTGTCACTGATGCCATAGCACCTACAAATGTAAACATTGACAAAGCAGTGTCCCAGGGCCAGGAACAAGACTTAAAACTTTTGAGTATTCATGAACAGAAGGTTTCTACACTAATATCGAACAGCAGGCTATCACCTTCTCTGACGAGGAATGCCATCTAAGTTGGCGATATATCAGTAATTGACCAGGAGGTGATATGTGCAAGAGTGATTGACCTGATTTTGAGCCAGCGAGAGTTGGACCTCAATTATGTGCTTGGCTGCGAACAAGCAGCATACCCTCCTTCCATGTTCCACCTTGATGGATGCATGCGGATGGCCACTGTGAAAGCATGTCTGAAGAAAACTCTTGCAGTTGAAACTTCTGTCAGGGTATGGGGACAACTCTGTAATTGTTGTTGAAGTCTCTTCCGTACTGTAGACAATTAATTGGCCCACGAAAGGAACTGTCCACACCTTTATCAACAAGTTCAAGATATGGTCGAAAAAAAACTCAACAGTGCGGACGTTCATCTTGTATTGGACAGGTACTATGACTATTCTACCAAAAGCAGCACAAGGATATCTCATGCAGGCCCCTACCGAGTTCACAAACTGAGTGCGAAAACTCCCCTCTCAATAAAAAATGCTGTATTGAAATGTGTAGCCAACAAAGTATAGCTGAACCGCCTCACCGTGAAGCTCATAATGACTGACCAAGAATTCCTTGACAACGTGACTATCTATTCATGACAGGAGTAGAGCCAGTTCTAACTGAGGTGCATAGGGAGAGAAAGAAGGCAGAACTTCAGCTGTACTCAACTCATGAGGAAGTAGACATGAGACTCGCCATGCCCACCCTCTGGAGCTATGAAACTAAGGAAGCTCGTGTCTGTGTCATCTCAGATGGTACGACATGTTCGCACTACTCTGTTACCACTACCATAAGTCTGGTTCCTCAGCTCCTTTGATGATGAAACCATCGGTCCATGGTCGGTAGGGTTTGTTTGACATTCCTGCAACAGTCAAGAAGCACCCTGTTCTCATACAGTGACTGATATGGTAGCAGGTAGTTATGGTATTGACAAGTCGACAGCTGTTGCCACATCGAACAAAGGGTTTGTCCTGGACTCCCTCGGTGTGATCGATGCCCTTTGAGATGATGTGGAGAAGGAGGCCACCAATTCATAGTTGCTGCATATGGTGGATTAAGTACGACTAGGTATGAGTGAGTGTCGTAAGTAGTAGTGGGCACAAAAGAGAGCTAAGTCCTCTGGTGCACCAAAACTCTGTTCCATAGAACCGACTACAGAAGTGGTTGTAATTAATTAATAATTAGTGATTCTAATGCAGAACACAAAATGAGCACACTTCCTTGGTTTTAGAAAGACCTCTTTATAATTATTATGTTTAAGAATGTAGCCATACTAGTACTAACTTGGCCTTGTATAAATCACATTGTTTATACAGTGTGGTCCAGTTAATTTGTAGTTGATTTTATTAAAAAAATATATTATTAATACGTATTACTATGTTCTTCTTATCACAATCTTGTGTAATCTGTACCCGCCATAACCTAAATCCATTCAGCTCAAAACTAATTTTCCCATTAAGCTTAATTTATGTATGTGTTTCTCATGCTCTGGATGGTCAAATAAATATTTGAACTTTAAATGGATTCCTTGACCCGAAAATCCCTATCCTAGACACCAAAATTATGATTGTATGTGGTATGGTTCAAAAATTATAACCAATAATGTGATTTGGTGGCCATCTTGACGGCCATCTTAAATTTTGAAAATGCCAAGTTTGGGTAATAATTACACCTAATGGATTCTTTAACTACATGATCTAGAGTACTCAGAAATGCAAAGAAACGATTGTTACCAGACATTGCAAGGTTTGACACATCTTCCACTGGACTATTAGAAGCATTAGGGCCTGCAATGCCTATTTAGAAAAACGCTATGCTCAATGTTGTTAATAGCTTCCTGTTATATGTATTTTTAACATTTCTCAACCACTTTTTTTATATCAGCGTATAATATAATATATAGTTTTAAAAATACCAATAATAAACACCATCAAGTATATGTAATTTTCACATATCAAATATATTCTATTAATTTCTTAGTGAATTTGAATCGTGCACTGTGACGTTATATTTGAATCGATTCCCTGTATGTTATTATACTATTTTTGGAATCCTTTTGTCATTCTGAATTAAAATAGTTGGAAACAAATTACGTTTTGAATAATTCATAACTTAACAATAATAGACAATGAATAATTCATATATTCTTATTCTATCACTCTGTAATTGAAAAATATTATATTATATTTATTGATAAATTTTGTTTTTAAAATAACTTTTTTGTATTAATCATAAAATATAATGATGTTATTGATATTTAAAGTAAAACTGTAATTAACAGTCTTACAAAACCATACTCAATTTTGCTAAATATATCATTTTTTAACCTTTACATCGACTCTTTAAAATGTATAATAGTATGTGGTATGATAGTATGTTTTACTAAATGTTAAAAGTTTAATTTTTTTCTATTTAGACTATTCCGGACCTTGTTAAGTCATCTGAATGTGCTCCATACATTTTCCCAACAAAATCTGGTAATTTTACTTTTAATATCTTATGATTCCGTATATAGTTCTGGTTATTTACACAGTATTTAGGTATATTCATACAAACTAACTAAATTACACAGAGCTGTCTTGCATTACCAAGAGGGTTACAGATGCACTAAATGTAAATGCTTTTCAATCTATAGTGGTATTTATTCTTATATAAAACAGACTGGTGTCTCGTATAGTGTCTCGTGATGACATAGTTGTTGGTACATCTACCGACTATATTTTATCAAATATGTGTAATATAGTTAGTTACACACAAAATTATTTACGCATAATATTCTGAGGGCGTTCTTAAATAGTCACCTAATGAAACATTATAATGCAAGTATGTTATATATAGCTAAGCTAACGCTCTTTCCAGAGACATATAAATGTGTATTGAAGTAGATTGTAGAAGTTCATTGTGTTTTATTTGAGATGATAGCTTAATAGATGTCAAGTTCTGCCTAATAACTAGATAGGCATTTCTAGATAATAATCATTGATGTAAAAATATTTTGATTTACATAAAGTAACACAATTTTAAAAAATATCTTACTATTTTTAAATGTGTAATGAAAACTCTGAATTATATTGTATAGAATATTATATATTATTCGTTGTAATACATTAAAGCTTATTAAGATTAAAATATAGTTCGATGGATATGTGTATTTGTACTTTTTAAATTATTCCAAGATAAATATATATACTATCATTTGTAAGTTTTTTATTCTATCAAGATAGATTATCTGAATAATGTTCTAGATTTTTTCAATATTCTGGTTTTGTTATCTATGCTATTTTTACCAAATGTATTCTTAATTTTTGTTTATAAACAATAGTAGATTTTATTGACTTTAAAGTCGTTATCGGATAATATAAATATTTCAGGATTAATTGTATGTGCATTGTACTATATCTATCACTGAATCAATGATATAGCAAGTGTATATGTATATTTCCCTTCTTCAAATAATTCAATAGAAAGTGTTATATTTTAGTTGTTAGTTTAACTTTTTGTAGTATTACCAAACTAGATTAGTGACAAAATTAGTAAAATCAGTTTTTTCTTGAATGTCAACAGTATTTGTGTGAAACAATTTTCTATCTAATTGTTTAGTTGCGGGTAGATGTTTACCAGTTTCAATGGCGAATTTCTTCGACAACACAGAAGTTAATCTGAAGGACAAAGACGGGAAACCTGTGAATGGATCCTTTATTATCGAAGGGAATGAGTGAGTGTCTTTTTGGTGTAAAATGCCATGCACTAAGATGATTAGAAATCAAGATAGTCAATATGGAAATTAAATTGGTGTATTAACTAGTTGTAGTAATATTTTAGTGAAAACATTTAGAAAGCATTTATAAAAAATCGTTATGGGTGATGGCTATAGCCATGAGCTTCAGGGTGTAGTTTCTTGATGATCTAGTATAGCCAATTATAAAATATAAATAGATAGGCATTATTTTAAATGTTTAATACATTTTTTATAATATGTGCATTTCATGGGAAAAACCCTTACCAAATTTTATTATACTATTATTTTTGATAATTGCTTTTCAGTAATATTACGGCAATAATAAAAGAGCTTTTATACAATTAAATCATCACGGAAACAAATTCTCAACATCTTCTTTTCGTTCCTTGTTTTATTTTAACAGTAAAATGCAGAAGTTTGCCCAGGTCGCTCAAGTTATGGAAAACTTAATGAAGGACATTATTTCAGCCCGGTTCATCCTGATAGGGTCAGTTAAACTATTTAGTATATTTATACTTTGATTTATTATATATTTAAATATTAGTTTATATTCAAGTACTTCTAAATATAAGTTATCGTGTGAAAACACTGAATATTGTGTAACTATATTAATTGGATTTTAACTCTTGTAATACGAATTTTTGCACCTCTCTTTTACATGTATTTGTATTTCAGAGCGATTGTTTTATCCACGTGTCTTTCATTGCTTTGGATTATTCTTCTTCGATTTTTTGCCAAACCGATTGTCTGGATCACTCTCTGCCTTTTCATCCTTATATTTGCAGCTAGTAAGTTAAATAATTTATTTTTTAACCACTGTGTGAGCTTATTACTTTAAAACATTTAATTAATAATGTTAATATTGAAATTTGTCAAACTTTTTGTTTTGATAATTCAGTAGACTTTTACATCTTTTGAAATTAATATATGCACAATATATATACACTTGTAATTTAAAAAAATGAATATATATTTTCAGTAAAGCTTTGTATTTTTACTGACTACCATGATAATATAAGTCGAGTCTACAACTTTAATTTTATACTACTTTAACCCATGTTTGTAAGATAAATATAATAAGTAATATTTATTGATCTGTCTAATGGCCTACTAGACCTTCTCAAAATATATCTGATGTATATATAAGATGTATTGGTTATTACTATATGACGACCATTTTGTAAGCAATTATTTATATAGTAAGCACCTAAAAATTATTCTACAACGTAGACATGCCGCTTACTCACATTTTGTAACTGTGACGCTTTTTTCTTTTTATGCTGGTACAGATATTATACCTGTAAATGAATTATTATTGAAATTTCAATTTAGTTGCAAGAAGTGTGTACTTTGTTATCAAGTTTCACTATCTTCATGTTATAACATTTGATGCTTCTGTGTTACACTATTATTATATTGCCAATATATGCATTTATATTGTAATTGAAATGTAGTAGCAGCAATTTTAGTATGCATTTAATATATTAACTTGATATTTAAAAATTATAATAGTTTTATATATTTATAATTTATGTTTATAATGCAGAATGTATTAAGCTAACTCTCTGGAACATACGATATACTAATATGCGTATTGATTAGACTGTATATTATGTACTTCTAATTTATTTTTGCTTTATAATTTTGTTTTACTTGTAGTAATAGATCAAGGTGTTTTAATTAAGTACTATTTAGAACTACTAAAAATATAATTATACTAATTTTTAGTCATTTTACCAATTAACATTTTTTTTAACATTAAAGAAGTTTACTTTTAATAAGAAAATTGAAAACAATTAGATTTTTAAGCTTGGATGGAGAACATTTGTTAGTGTATTTTTGGTGTTTAAACAATGCTATCGATTGTATTTTAGGTTAACTTTATTTTTGTCTCTAATTAAACTTTTGTCTTTGCCCTCATGTTTAGCCACTGCTTGTGGTTTCCTTCGCTGGCACTTTTTGAAATTGGAGGAAAAGAACAGGAATGGTACTATACTCTTTGTTGACAGCATGGCCACCGGCTCAAAAACTGTGTTTGGAATTTTTGAAATGGAGAACACCTGGCTTGCAATCGGTACTTATCGCTTTATTTAGTTATTATATAAATGTATGTAAGACTGCAGATATGTTTAATTTAAATACAGACGTGTGCAAATATATACATTTTAATTTTCACATCTTTAAAATAAATTATCGAAAAAATATAGTCGCTTTTACCGATCAGTTTATTATTTCATAATATTAGACTATTTAATATATTTTATTTTATTCATCTTTCAGGTATCATATCCGCAATACTTTTGGTAATTGTTGTTCTTATTATGATTTTCCTTCGGGAACGCATCCAAATCGCTGTTGCTATTATAAATGAAACCAGCAAGTAAGCTTAATTTTTATATAATACGTAATAATATAACTTTTTAGTCGATATTTTTATCATATTTTCTAAATTTTATCTTGAATAATAATAAGACAAGTATTCTATTAAATTATCTCAATATATACTTACTGTTGTACTGATATGTTGGTTTCTCATGAGGTTTCTCATAAATATAAATATATATAGTGTTTAATTATTTTAATCTTAACTGTGTTTTTTTGGTCATTAAAAAATAAGTTTATTTTAATATTTGTTTATAGGTTTATATATTAGACACATAATTTATTAAACGTATTATCTATAATTTTTACATGGTTAATAGGTACAGTGAATAATGGCTTATAATTTAACCATTATATAAAACAACTTTTTTTATAGTAAAAATGTTCTTTTCACAGATTATCTTTTTTAAAACAAAATTAGTGATTACATTATTCTTCAACTTTTGTTCCATTATTTTTTTGATATTAGATGACGGGATACATACGTATTATTTGCTGCAAATTTATTCGATCTCATTTACTATGACAATTTAAATGTGTTGACTATGTATATTATACCTTCAACTATTTGACAGAAGTACATTTATATATTAAAATTATAACTAATGTAGAGTTGCCGAAATATGCATTAGTATTTTTCTTACAATATAGGATTATGCAGGCGTTATATTATAATAATTCTAATTATTGTCATCCCCCATTTATCCCCTTTTATCTCCCTATTATCGTACGCGAACAGAGCGATCAGCTACATGATGTCCGTTCTGATCTGGCCGATCTTCCCCGTGCTGCTCCAGATCATAATAATCCTCTTCTCCCTCTACCTCTGTCTCACTCTCACCACGGTTCGAAGTTCCATGGGGACGGCGATTAACTCAAACGCCACCGACAATCTCAACCTCACTACGGAAGAGGAGATCAAACGTGCTCAGGAGAAGATTCAAGCAATGGCCGAGAAAATACCGTGCGACCCACTTGTATGTTGGCTTTCCTACATTTACTTTAAAATATGTTCTCGGAAAACTACGATCGCCGTAATTTTTCAATAACATCATTGTCCCAACCAAATGTTGTTAAAATTTATCTTAATTGTATATATTGTTATTGCCCTTTGATACCCAAAGAAACAAAAATATTTTGTATCAAATCCAGAAAATTGTATTTTATTTTATGAAAAAAACACCTTAATGAAAGAATACTTTTGTTATTGGATTTAAGAACTTAATATTTTTTAATATTCATGTGAAGGCTAATTTTATTAATTAATGAGTGCTTTCGTTTGACATTATCATCATCAGAAACGTATCATTCCATTTACCATATTATAATGTTCATAATTGAACTTATGCATTTCTAAAAAGCTTTTTATACAAAAATTGTTATTTTCAAATTTATTTAAATATGCATTTATACTAAATATATTTTAATTAATCTAGCTTAATATCTCAATATACCAACTATACATTCAATTTTATAGTTGTCCAATATTTATTTTAAACCACATTATAACATTTAACCTGTTGACTTTTATTTCAGAATGTTACGAGGGGGGGGGGGTGTTTGTTTTCTATCTACATTGTATATACTATATTAATCAACACAGATTTTATACATAATATGGACAAATACTAAATTTCTAGCCTTTGTGATAGGTTACTAATGTTACTATTTGCTTTAAAGCATTTGTTAACATTAACAAAACATTATAGAAGCTTATTTAATTAGAGCTGCTTAACAATATCAATAGACACAGCTTATTAAATATACGATGAACTTTATAGTGCACATAATTTAATATTAAAAATTAAGCTTAAAAATAAAAAGATAGGTTTGATTTCATTACTACAAAAATATTTCATTTTAACTTATTTCCTAACGAAATTGATCGATTTAAGTTCTGTTGCGTTTGGAATTACTTTTTGTACTTTAACAACGTTTAAATTAATTAATTAACTAAATATATTAATAATAATTAATTATGATTAAAAAATACACTGAAATATTTTAACCAAATTGAAACAAATGCCACTTTTTTCTAAACAATTATTTCAGAGTAATGGAACTGCTGGGTCTGTCTGTCAATTCGTCAAATATGGCGGGAAAACGTAAGAAAACGACTTATTTTCTGTATTTAGTGCAAATTATTTTTTTTATAATTTTAGCATCACTTTTATTCGTAACATTACAGACCTTTCATTTTACTAATAGGCTTAAATATTACCATAATTTTATTTTGAGCTATCTGTAACAAGAAAAACATAACAATTTATTTATTTATGTCATAGCCAAATTTTATAATTAATTTGTATATTGAATTCTTCTACAAAGTATCACCGGTCTAGGTAAATGTGCGTATAATCATAATCTCTATTTTATTGATTTTATGTTTCAATTTTATAATATAAGAAGTTGTTTTGTTGCCATTATTCCGAATTATTAAGTATTATATCTTATGATTGCATTCCTGTGTTCAGCACACAAATCACGCACTATTTAGATATATGTCTTAGGTGGAATGGAATTTTGTGTCAGCTATAATATGCTGTTATTGTTATGCTGGTTGTCTTTTTAATATAATCGTATTACAATAGCCTTCAACTTTATTTGCTGTGACAAATATTGATATACTACAATCGCATATTATAATATACTGGCGACACATTTTATTATTTATAATTGTTTGCATACTCAATCTTGAATCACTATATCATTAATATACAGATTATTTTTATTTAACCTATTTTTAATTTGTCCATTAATATATATCTATAAACCTCAATAATTAGCTATTGACTGTAGAACTTGAATAGAGCTACTTTAAATGTACAAAATTCATTATACAAGGTGTTCGAAATGTTGCAGTGCAGTGATCAATATTAAATATTCTAAAAAGGGAAAGATAAGGCTTTGCACTGGTCAATATTAAATGAGCAGAATATTATGTGTGACCAGTCAGTCAGTTAATGAACGAAACTCAGTGGGCGAATTCAATTTACACAATCACAGCAATCATCCCCAGCCTATAATAGACATTGTTTAAAATTGACATTGTTTTACATATTCTTCTGCAGAGTAATAATGGTATTGACAATTGAACAACGGACATTTCTAATTGAACATGTGTTCCGCAACTATGGGAAGACAGTTCACAGAAACCGTGCAACAAATGTTCCCTGACAAATTTCCAAACGCGGTGCCCCGCCGTAATGCTGTGAAAAATTTGATAACTAAATTTCTGGAAATGGACAGTGTTGCTGATTTGTTGTTGTTGAAGAGGATAACCTGCCGCACCCGACTAAAGAGTCTGGTGCGCCAGCAGGACAATATCCCTCGGCCTGGTGCTCAGGTACGAAAGAGCCGGCCGGCAAGTACCAAAGATCTTCATTTTTGCCGCATCGGTCCCCGGGCACTCCAGAAGCCAATGTTCCAAAGTGTGGGGGATGTTGGGGCAGTGGGGGCAGAATGGGTTTGCTGTTGGGTTGATAAT
>JAYRBW010078195.1:0-24324 GCA_036023295.1 Invenusta paracnida | reverse complement strand
CTGAAGTTCTCCCTCGCAATGAAAACATCAATGCCCATCGGTATATTCAATATTTGGAACGCCTGCAAGCTATTCGTTGCAGAGGAAATTTAGTCATCATGCATGACAATGCTCGGCCCCATAAAGCCCGAATGACGGAGAGTTCCTCGCTGAAAATCACATTCGTCGGGTTTCTCAACCTCCATACTCGCCAGATATGAACCTTTTGGATAGATTTGTCTTTCGCAACATTGAGGTTGAACGAAGAAATATGCATTTCAACACAACTGATGAAGTCCGTCAATTTTTATCAGGCTACTTGGACAATTTTACACGGCAAACTTTGACACGAGAATTGAATCATCTCAGGAGAGATCTACAACAGATCATTGCTCTTAATGGTAACTATCTTCCCACAGTACAGGTACCTGTATACCTCAGTATAGGTTAGTTAACATTTTACAGTTGTCTAGGCACCCCATGTATATTATATATTGATAATGTTTGTTTTTGGCAATTTTTGTATCTAATAATAAATTTTGGAATTTGAAAACGGCAATTTTTTTCTATACATAAAAACATTTTTTTGGTTAATGTAACAAAATAATTAATGTAAAACAAAATAGATGAGAAGAATTGAAATATAATTTTATAAATTTTATTTATTTTTGCATTTATAATTAATGTGTTGTAGGTATACATAATATAATTTCTCTTTCTTTTAATATACAAAATAAAAGTTAAAAAAAGGTGAAAAAACTTTGATTGATATATGTTATTGAACAATGTAATTCCCTTCGATTTTCAATCAGTAATTCATTTCAATATTTGTTTTACATATTAAAACTATTGTTATTATTATATGGATTCCTTCTCCATCATTTTTGCAATAACAAATATTTGATTGATATATGTTATTGAACAGTGTAATTCCCTTCGATTTTCAATCAGTAATTCCTTTCAATATTTGTTTTATCAAAACTATTGTTATTATTCTCTGGATTCCTTCTCCATCATTTTTGCAATAACAAATATAATTTAGGTGAACCTCTTTCATTGATTGACATTATGATACTTTCCTCAACCATGGACACCATAATATATCTTTTCAACTTCAATTTGGGCATAAGGAAGTTCAATTTGGTAAAAATAATCACCATTAGTCAAAGTAAGAGAATTTTAGTCATACAAAAGTAAGTACAATTTGGTCGACATAAAAGTAACTTAAATCTAGTCAGATATAAAGTAAGCACATATTAATCTATTAGAAGTAAGTACAAATTCGTCAAAGTAAATTCAGAAGATCGATGACCCTTTAAAGTGAATTCAATTTAGTCGGTATAAGTTCACTATGGTCTGAGATCTTCGTTGATTTAGGTATCGGCCTATGTATACTCGTGAATTTATCATTAACTCATTGAACTACATATTTCTCCGATTTTATTGTCATCGCCATCATACCATGAAGTCCTTATCAAGCGATAGAGAATGTTGACTGCGAACGATTAGTAAATGCCTTTGTGGAAAACCGCGACTATCAAGTCGTGTCCCAAGATTTGGGCATCGCTCGACAGACAGCTCGCAATATTACCGTCAACTTCACTACGAACGAACGGGTGGATCGGCAGCCCAGAGGAGGGTCACGGAGGCAAACGATTGATGCTGAAATGGTAAATTACCTGGTGGCCAAGATCGAAGTTAAACCAACTTCTACGCTCAAGGAGCTGCAGGTGCAAATAATGGTAGATCTGCCCAACAAGCCAGCTGTGACCTACCAAGCCATCAGCAAGAAGGACATTTTGACACGTTCAAAATGTTATTGCGTAATGGACGCCCACGGTCAAGGTAGAACGGCAGCAGTTTGCCAACTGGCTGATAGGCGACGGGCTTTTATAAAAGTTTGTATTGATGAATTTGGCGCTAATGTGTGGACGGCCAGAAGTAAAGGTCAAGTTGTGGTAGGACAACGGACGGTCAGGATTGTGGAAGGCCAAATAGGTCGAAATGTCACCGTGTGTTTGGCTCTTAGCCTTGGCCTTGTGCATTCGGAAGTGTTCCCTGGTGGGATGACCCAATAATGGTTTGGTGTATTCTCAATGGAGAGGGCTAAATTGTTGCGTTACAATGATGATGAATACATCGTGCTTTGTGACAATATGTCAGCTCTCACCTCAACGCGCCCAACTTTGGTGGCCAAGGCACACTGCTGTCAAGTATCCCATTATGCAGTATGTGCCAGCATGTATTCGATAAGATGATCTTTTGTTTGATATTTTTTGCGCGTATTTGCTTAATAAAGTTACAATTTGGATGCGTGGCCATTTTGTTGTTACTTTGACTAAATTAATTTTACTACAGTCGGCATTGAATCAACTTGACCAATTTGGTTCTAACAACTACCAACCGTTTTTACTTTGATCAACTTATTTTTAAGTTTCACCAATTACAAGTTACTTTTTGAGTTTGTGACTAAATTGACATTACTTTTCTGTGTATTGTCTAAATTGAACTTACTTATGCCAAAATTGAAGTTGAAAAGGTATATTATTAAGGTGTCCATGCCTAAACACATATATTCGAAGGGCTATGATAAGTTGCTAACAAATTAACGAATTTTTTAATGAATTTTATTCAAATAATATAAAATATTCAGAATGATCAATATATATTTATATAAATATTTATGTTTTTTGTTTATATTTATATTTATATTTCTACCCTATGTATGCTATATTTGTTTAATGGTTATGTATAATATTATGCCCTATACATATAATACAATATACAATTAGAATGTTACCTAAGAAAATATAGAATAATATGTTTTTATGGACATATAAATTGCAACAAATAAAATTAATTAATATGCAAATGTAATTATAAAAAAATAAAATAATTTGTGCATTTCAAACACTCCTTCACATTTTACTGATGTGTTTTGTGTATTTAATATTTTGTATTTAATATTTTGTATTTATAGTACATTCATTATGTATATAATACAGAAATAAATGTAATTACAAATAAAATTTTCAGATTTCTACTATGGACGGCAGAATTAAGGATACAAAGTGTGAAATTAAAACTCACGCGCAACCACCTGGTCCAAATAGTGCGATAATTTACACGCATCAGGACGTCAAAGTGCAACTATTTATGGTAGGCGCTGTTATTGAGGCGGCTTCTACATACAGCGCATTCCAGCATCCCACATTTCAGTTGGAGTTTACCAGCATCTATGGGGGTAAGTGAGACACAGAAATATGAGTGAGTAGATGCAACACAACACGCTTGTGAAGTACGTGTCTGCATCTTTTTAGATGAAGAAAGACACATGTAATTGCAAATCTAAAATTTTACAAATACCATGGGCTTGAAATTACAAGTCACATATTTTAGAGTTTCTTAAATTATTATAAGTGTTACTTGTAAATAGGAATGTTATGAAAAGAGCATTCTACATTTTATTGACTGTTAAAATAAGATAATATTAAGATAAATGAGGGAAATCTCTATCATATATTATAATTCCATTGATGACATAATATCTACAGTTATAAAATCTGGCCTACGATAATCTTAAATACAAATTAACAAATTTCAGTTCAGGATATATTGATTGTTTCCCTGAGGTATCTAAGTATTTAAAGATAATGGTATATTTATAAGCATTGATATCCATAAGCCTATCCGTATAAATTTTTACTTCTAATTTATTAATAAAAAATGTAGCAATACAAGATTCTGTGACTTTTTCAGAATTATGTTTTACAATTTTTAGCGCTATATTTATTATCGTACATCCAAAGATTGTGGTCACGGGAGCATCCCCTAAAATACACCCCTTTTGTCAAATATGAGCAAAATAATATTTAAAGAAAAGATATATATATCTCTTGAGATTGAGGAAATTCTGATTCGGGTACTGATTAATTTAATGTAATAATTCATGATTATTATTTATTGTTAATTGAAAAATATATTTTAGAAATAAATTTGGACTATTTTTCAATGGAATAGTTACAAAACATTTTCGTTTAACAACATGATTATGTATAAGCCCACCCCCCATCCCCAGATATACAAGCACAAAGTAAACCCGGTATGCAGAGGGGGTTAATAATATAGCTTAACACATTAGTATAACTTTAGGCGGCCTTCAAGCCAGAGGATCGCAATTTCGAATTGCGAAAATGACTTATTGACATACTAATAGCTCCATAACACATTTGCATATCTATTTTAAGCAGGTGTATCCTTCTCAAATTATATTAATAAACACAAACCAATGCCTAAGACTAAAACATAGATATTTATTTTATTTTTTAAATTGATTAATTTCTATGGAGTAAAAGGACCTCTGCTTGTTAAGAAGCGCATCCTACTTACAAAGAAGAGTCGAGTAAAAGATCAATTTACAGATCTTATAATCTTACAATAATACTCATTTGTATACGTTTTATATTTTATTATAGAAATGTATCATGGGCCTTTAGACAATTGAGTAACTATAATTACGGAACACTTGCCTAAAGTTTTGAGTGCTACAATCTCTTTATATGCATAATATGTCGCGTAAAATTAATACAACTTTTCAATATTACCTATTTCCCGCTTATAGTGATTCCATCTTATATTATTGTACTACATCTACAGATATTTAATTGTGGTGTTGTTTTAAGGTATATATGAATAATGGGGCATACTATCAAATGTATGCCAATACTTACAAATAAGGTCGCCAGGAACACTAAATAACCTTATCTTGTTTGAAATGCATAAAACTGGTGAAGCTGTGTTGTATTAATTCGAGGAATATTAAAACGATATTAGAAAGATGACCTAAATTATAATTACTCAACCGACTGGACCTGAAAGTCATTTAATATTTACTAGAATAAGATATAGACCCATTCTCAAAGGGGTTTTATAAACACCCCTTTGTAAATTTGCAAATATTTTGTCAACTTTTATTAGAAAATATATAAAATTTATAAAAGTCTAAGTAACATTAATTCTAAATTATTTTATGGAAAATAATAAAGAAGCATAATTTTATTGTTTAAATCACAGGCCTTAAGAGATTTTTAAAAAGTAATACATATAAAAATATAGATTTGTACACAAATGTTATAAAAATACAAGTGATTACATTGAAATATTTAGACCTATTTTATAATAGCTAAGGCCTACTAGAAGCATTACTAATTCAAGTACTTACTCTCCGAGTCCTTCTTGGAAGTTATACATTTTGTTTCTATACTTCTGTACATATTTTACTGGCGGCAATTTTGTGGTGATGGGTCCTCTTTAATCCCAACTAATCCAATGTTTGTGCTTCTGCTCATGCAAAATATTTGAAGTCTAAAGTGAAAGGTTTACCTATTTAATAGCATAATAAATTCTTTCTTACATGAATGAATTTTAGCAAATGTTTATTTTATATTTTCGAAAATATTTAAAATATACTACGTAGTAAATAAACTAAAAATTACATTACATCTTTGATGGGTCATTTGAAGTACATCCATATTTAGAGTTTTCTTTTCTTTTCTTCACATCTAGGGCCCTGTTATTCTGACTCCCAATTTTACTGTAAAACTTCTGGAACTTGCATCGATTCGAAGTTGACGTGTGACAGCCCTTACGGAATGATCAACTGCCCAGTTAAAATCTTTGGGGACACAGCGGACGACTTTAAGCCTTGCACGACACGTAAGTATAATATGATGTTATAATTTGTATTGTGTTTCTTTGTACTCAAATTGATTTTTGTATTAATTTTGACAGTTTAAATTTGCCATAATTTTATTAAACATTAACAATAATGAAAGACTATATTTATGATACAATATACATATATGTATATTTACCAAAATATTATATACTTCTTTATAAAAATATATTTAACAGATAATTAAATAAATTTCAGCATATTTTGGAAAGTATAATTTTTATATATTTCTTTCTACTTATAAATAAAAGTTAATAATGTCTTCAGTATTACAGAATAGTTTCTTCTTATACCTACATATATAAATGTTATAAATTTAATTGTACTCAGGAAAAAATGTTTACCAAAAGTTGGACACATTAAATATGGAATAAAGTAAATATTACACTTAGTTTAAAGAATTCTGAAACACTACTGTACTCCTCTTCGTGTGCTTACATACCTTATAGTCGATGCGTAATTAAATTTGAAAGCTCGATCCATTTTACTGTATTATTTACTCACTGTTTTAGTCAATATATTGAAAAATGTCAAGGTATATAATATGGCAGCTGAAGGTATATTTAATGTCAACATTTATATATGACGGATTAAAATAAATACAGTAAGCAAAGCATTTTTTTAAACAAACACCTTTGTCATAAAGTACGAAAAAAGTAAAATGTTTGTTCAGAATATAAGCCCTCAAATTCTTTTTCTTCATATTAATTGTCTTTCTTTCAGACAGCTTATGTTCACACACATAAAATTATGTAAACCCAAATAATGAACTGTTAAATTAAGCTTCTGCATACTTTATAAATCATGAGGTGATGCATTTTACTGACTATGATCCGTCATATTAGGTAAAAATTAAAGTATAATTGAACGTCAAAATATATCATGATACGTTATTTTACATATTATTTACAGAAACTAACGAGCAAATACATACTGCGATATGTATTTTTTCATTTAAAATTATTACAACATTTACAAAATGTAGATCAATTTTTCTAAAAATTTATGGATCATTACACTTTAAATCAAGATAAAGTCTTAAAGTTACGACACCCATTCCAATCCTTATGACGTTTTTCATAGCATCAAATGCACCTTCATGGAATATACATTGACACAAGACATACTTGCGATATACTTATCTATACCATGAATTACCTGATACTGAATTGAATTTAAAATTACTAAAATTGCACAAAACTGTAAGAATAACACAAACTTTACACATAGATCCTAACCATAGAAATAGGATTTTTTTCTATCTTGTAAGATTGTATCTTATCTAGCTCTTATTGTATCTTATGTTCCTGACACTAAACTGGAATAATATGAACAGTGACTAACAATCTAGTATATAGTGATCTAGGTTTTACTCAGTCGCCGTTATTCTGATTCAATGCTATAACATTCGGTCTTATGCAATCTCCTTATGACTTTCTCCTAATCCTTCTCCAAAAACTCCACTTTCGTGCACAGCTCCCGAGCCCGAGCCACCTCGTACGACGATCAACAAACGTAGTGAGGCGGAAACAATAAAGTTTGCCATTATGGCCTCGATATTTGGCCTCCTTGGACTCATTCCTCTGCTCGGTATCCTTAACTGGCTATTTTATCGCCCCGGTTGCCTGATCTGGCGACTGGCTCGGTTGCGAAACTGTTGTGGCCGCGCTTGTCCCGGATCGCAGCGATGCGCCAAGCGATGCACAACTGGAAGCTGTGCCAAACAGTGCCGCTGTTGCAAGGCACCTCCGGGAGACAGTGGTAAGTGCAAAGAGCACTGAAAGTGACTTACATAAATCGTAGATTTATGAACAAAATTTAGGTACAATACAGAATAAAAACAGTTGTCCAACCAGAAACTAAACCTTATACTTAAACTAAAAAATCAAGTTAATCCATAATAAATCAACTACAGCTTTTTAGTTTGGATTTTCTAATGCCCAATAACTTCTTTTCTATGTAAATCTCATAAGATAATCACCGTGGGCTTCTGCGATTAAGTACCAATTAGTTTAAACGTTTAAATCATAAGTGATAAACAAATTAATATAGATACTTCAGCTAAATCTGAAGGCACATTACGTTGGAATTATTCCTATATTTGTGTAAAAGCAACATATATCTGTAAATATACATATACCACAATAGGTTTAGTCATTGTTTTTATATTTTAGGTAGATAATCGATTTTGAACATTGCACTACATTGTGCTCCTTGTACGAATACAATTCAGTCCATGTGAGAAATTCATCGGTTATTATCAGCGCAGATAACTATCATTTACTACGGTTCAAATAAATTGGATCATAAAAATTATCCATTCTACCAAGTATGATTAGCGTTGGTGTTGGAAAGAAATGTTGGAGCTGAATGGCTGCATATGTATGGCGGACGAAAGAGTACAAAACGAAATTCACTCTAAAATTGGTGAAAAACGGTGAATTTTTCTCCTAAAAAATTATTTTCACTCCTGGAAAGTGAATTTCACATAAGATTGGTGATTTTCACTCTTGAAAAGTGAAGAATAGTGAATTTCTCTTTAAAATAGTGAATTTCACTCAATAACAGTGAATTTCACTAAGGTATAGTGAATTTCTCTCGTAAAAAGGGAATTTTAAATTTTAAAGAGAAATTCACTATTCTTGGAAGAAATTCACTATACCTTAATGAAATTCACTGTTATTCATTGAAATTGACTATTTTAAGGAGAAATTCTCTTTTCACTAGAGAAATTCATTATTCTTGAGTGAAATCCACTATTTTAAAGAGAAATTCACTGTTATTCAGTGATATTCGCTATTTTAAAGAGAAATGCTCTTTTCCCAAGAGAAATTCACTATTCTTGAGAGAAATTCACTTTTCACGAAAGAAATTCATTTTTGAGGAGTGAAATTCACTATTTTCACCTATTTTAGAGTGAATATCGTTTTGTCCCCTTTCGTCCGCCATACATATGTGGGGCAATGTGCACTTGATTTCCTGTTAACGTGTCGCTATTAACCACGACTAAAATCTAACATATGTAACTTCTTAATAATCCTTGACCATTATTTTGTCTAACACAAAATCAGATAAATATACGAATAGCAATTGGACAATATTAAGTTCTAGTTAGTTGAAGTTTATTAGTTTATATAGTCTTGAAAATAATTGTAACATAGTAGCTAGAATTTATTTGAGCTTTCGTGCTTACGTACATACTCCTTGTTTATTTAATATTTAACTATGCTTAAATTTTTGTAAAACTGGTGTTTTTGTAGTCTTTAATCGAAATTCTGACATTTTCTAATTATTAGGGTTGATGATGTATTGGAGTTGTGATCAATAAGGCATTTTTAATTTTTTGAAGAATACTTAGCGCGCATAAAAACATTATTTTATTATAGTTTTACGTGGTATCCAATTTATCATATGTGTAATTCAACCATTATTGAATCCATTTACATAGAACTATAATTTAGAATCAGAAGAAATATAATTTTAGGTTGAATAATAATTGTACATATCTATTTTGTGGTATTAATTATATTCAAGATTTTAAATATTTGTTACTTTTTATTCATGACTATAATAGATTTAAACCTAATGAAATATTTTATTAATAATAATCGTTAAACATAATTTGCACGATTTGCTTGCTTTGGGGATATTTATATATTTTCATGAGAATTTTAGTATGTTTTACAAATCAACACAATGGCATAAGTGGCTAAATATATTAATTAAATCATCTAATGACTACTCCACAAAATTATCAAAAATAGATTTACTTTAGTAGGTATAGTGTTGAATGCTAATTTTTATTATATTATTTTTATTCGGAAACAAAATTCGCACAATATTCCTATATATATGTACGTATGTATATTGTTAAAAGATAATACAAGTACCTATACCTGCCTTTTTATAGATTTATAGTCAAAATTATGGCAGGAACCTTAATTTAAATGCATATTGTATGTTTAGAATATCTTTTATGTAGGTATCTGAATTGTGTTTTAAAATGTATACAATACATGGAGAATTCAAATTATGTCCAATATATAAATTAAAAAGAAATTTATAATTTTATAAAAATATGAATTTTGACGAAAATAACAGCAAGTTCCTAGAAATCGCAGTATTTTTTAAATATGGAAAATTAGAAAATGTTTAATATTTATTTATGTGACTGGTTGCGCAACACAGTAATTACATATTTTTCAATAATAGGTTGATCGCAATTCATTGAGTAGAACAGACCTTTTGCGCTCAAATTTTGACAATTTTCAGAAGTACTATTTAAATGTACTATAGGCATTAAATCAATAGGCATTTGAGTAGATGAGAAATAAATAAGAGTGATATTGGATTAAGTAAGATTTGATTTGATTATGCATATATTTAGTCATAATTTATTTCGACGAGTGAAGGAATGCAGTTTAACAAAGTAGCAGAAATACCGTAGATAATAATATATAGGTACGAAGAATTTAAGTATCAATTGGATTAGTTTATTTCTTTAAGAAGTAAAGTGGTTGAATCCTATAAATTCTGACTTCTGATTGGATGACTACAGTTATATTCCGTCAATCAATAAGCTCATATTTTTGACTGTTATACTTCTGGGGTGTCTTGATATTTTCCAATCTTTTGCCTACTTTCAGGTGATCACTTTGAGCAAGGCTGGATGAAATTTGCCCCCGGTGATGGATTCCATTTGCGAGAAAATCGATAATTTATTGATTAAGGAAATTTGAAATCGAGTGATAATTTTCACGGTTAACATAGGCGTGTATCATAGATATTTGTTTTACTTTATAAACAATGATTAATTTCTATGGTAGGTACCTATGTATATATATGTGCATATATTAACTGCGGAAAATATCTTACGATTTCAAATTTCAGAAACAGACGGTTTTCAATAGTTTAGTTTCCTTTCAAGTATACTCCATTAGACTTCTATATAATATTCTTAATATCTATATCTATCTGTGGATTTATCTGTATGGCTATAGGTACTATATATTTATTCTCCTGCAGTGATGTTTCTTGTCTTTTGATAATGTATGCCTATTTTTTTATTGTTTCATTTAAATTGCACGATATCTGTCTATTTTCAGCTACAAAGTTAATATACATATATATATGTGTGTATAAGGGATTACGACAATCACACACTGATGAAAATTGGAAAATCGAGCAGTGTTGTGTTTGAGAATTTCTTATATATAATTATTATTAACAATTATTATCCATCAGTTATAATACTGATGGAGAAGGTTTACGTCATTGAATAAAATATCAATAAATTTAAATGGATACAATACATTACTTTATCTTTGCTGCATCTTACATTATCCCTACTAGGTATATATCGATCATTTAGATAAACAAATTCACAAAATTCATACTTCTAACACACCTCTGTATCTTCTAATTCTATAATATAATATGACTTACCATCATAGATATAAATATAAATAAACTTCAAATAAATATTATAGTTAATCTATATCTAATCTATGCCTACCATACGTTTAGATGGTAATTTGGTAGATACCAATTTGATAATATTGAACTTTAGTACCCCCTAAATTACCCCTGCTGAACTTTAGTACTCCCTACAACATCCCTAAAACCCTCACTCAAATTAGCCTGTTACAACCTCCCAGTAACATAACAATACTATTATAAAAGCAGAGACCGCCTGAGACGGCCCCCAGTTACTTCTCGCGAGTACACAAATGAACTTGTTCACCTACAACATCCTAGTAGTCAATTGTAAATAAAATTGTCCAAGGTAGTTGTCTGTATTGGGATTACTAAAGTTTAGCTTACGCTTTGTAGGTAATGTATTATAGGGGGTACTAAAGCTCAGGATAGCTAATATTTTAATGTACATCGAACAAAGTTTATTGATATGTTATTCAATGACGTATCTTCTCCTTGACGAGTACGATATAAAATATTATCAAACTCAGCTTTTTCAATTTTTCAAATTTTATCAATATATGGTTGTCGTAATTACTAAAATATATGCATACTATTTTTCGGATGAAAATTTCAGATTTCACGCAATTTAAATTCAATTATACTACTTATTTATTCATACAAAACTATCAAAAATCATTACCACGATTATATTTATACTATATTATATAATAATTGGGTAAACATTATGAAAGATGTATGTACTCTTAGCCCAGTTTTCGTTGGGGAAATGCTCTAATATTATATTTATGTAATACATATATTAATCTGACCTGTATTATTATTTTTATTACAAAATAATTATTATATTTTATACAATAGTTTGACATTTTTAGAAATTTATGTTAGATCTTTACTTTATATTATGCTACAAAATTATAATTATATATTTAATTACACATTAACCCTTATAGTGCCATCAATATTCTTCAGTGATGAAGCTGTTTTTTCTTTGCGGCAATGTCAACAGGCACAATTGTTATTATGGGTCCAACAGTAATCCACATTAGATATCAGATATTCATGACCCAAGTACCCAATGAATAATGGTAAGCGCGGTCATTTGTAAAGATCAAGTGATGGTCCTTTTTCTTCTAAACTGGTTTCTTATTTAGCCAAATTTTGAGATTATCTCATAGCGATTTTGGATGATTTTCTTCTTACTTTACAAATGTGACCATGATTGTTGACCATGATTGATCAACAGGATGGTGCTCCATCATACGATACTCTAAATATTCTAAAATTCTTGATAATGCCTAATCAATGGATAGGCTGTCGAGGTACCGTTGAGTGGCCCCCAAGATCCCCAGATTTCTATCCACTTGACTATTTTCTATGGGGTCAAATAAAATCTTATGTATATACAACAATTGACCATGTACAATCAAAACATTGAAGGATATAGCATAACCATAGAGATTGCAAAGCTCAGTGCTTATACCGCATTCAAATTGCTCAAATGTAATTGATGAAACGCTGCACTAAATGTATTGAACAAAATGGTAATCAATTTAAACAGCTATTGTAATGGTGGACGAACAGTTAACGAACAAAATGGGGTACATTTCAAACAGTTCCTTTAAATCAAAATGGATAGTAGCAGTAGTATTTAGTGATTATAATGGCTGGGTGAATCCAACTGGGATATGCATGTGGATGAGTCTGCCATCCCATAATACAAATATGAAACCTCTACTTATGTAACCTACATATATCATACGGAAATCAATGACAGATTGTCCGACAGACAAAATTGGAACAGTTTTATGAAAAGTTGCAACTAGCATTTTAACTGCAATATCTATATGGCAGAATTCGGACGAATTGAAAAACATGGAGGAGGAGGCAATGGGTGATTTGAGCTGATAGACATTTGGTAAACATTCCTACACTTTCAAAATACATCAGGGGTGCAGCTAAAGCCATATATTCGTCAATTTCTAGATAATCTAAAAACATGAACTTAGTTCTTTCTCATTCTAAAAATAGGTCTGTGTCTGAGCAATTTTTTGAATATATGTTTATATTATCTTATAGGTAGGCATGCAGTACGGACTGGATCTATTTCTATATATACACTAGTACCTACATGTAGAAGATGGTGAAAAAGGAAGAAGGTAATTAGTCTCTTGAAAATTAGACTGGTATATATAGTTACAATGGAATATCAATTCCCTATCCTGAATCCTGAGCAGTCCTTCTGTGAATTCCTTGTGACTTGCATTTCTACGAATTAAAGCAGGTTTCTTCCCCATAGAAGGTTGATTCTTTTACTGAAATTTTCAACTGGAATTTCTACAAAATTTTTTGGAACTGCGGCTTTTGATTTTCCGATCTACTAGAAGAGTCAACGTTCATGATACAGACATCATAGTGTTGATGCGTCCATAAGCTCATAGTGTATCTGCACAACGCGCAGATTGAGACTGGTCACACGTTTTACATCTTCGTGTTGCCCCATGTAGATGCCATTGCAGCGCATGATGATTTGGAAGCGACAAAGTACAAACATTTCTTTAAATTTTATCGCTCGCTTACCTGTCCAGTCAAACCCACAGATATTAGAGGCCATCTTGGCCCAGTATATGTCCGAGGTAGGGGAGAAGGTTGGTGCAGAGTAGGTGTAAGGAGGTAGATATCTCGCAAAGCCTTTGATAGAGTAGTAGACTCTATTTGAAGAGAAGAGAGGTAGACTTGTAGCTTTTGTTGAGCAAGAAATTTGATCCATCCCACATTTTCCTTAGATCTCCTCGCGTGGTTCGTCGGTATCGTCTCATCTTTAAGCAGGAGAACTCAATAACCTCACTTAGTGGGCCTTTGAAATCGGTAAAGACCGAAGACTTGAAGATTAGGGAAGCCTCGTTGTCCACCGAAATAATGTTGACAATGTGGATGATCCGTTCCCTCATATTGGTGCAGTAGTAGGGTCCCACTTTGACGGAGAGCATCGCCGGTTGAAGGTTCAATGATAGATTGAGACATGCTGAGAGAGCGAGGAGAAACGACCGTTCACTAGATCGACTGAAAACAGAAAAAGCTTAGAGAGAAGTGCATATGCCTTTTATACTAACTGTTCGTGCTCTGTCATTGGTTGAACCCATACTTGGTTATGATTGGTCGGGAAGGGGTGAGGCAGGGGTTGATCCTCCCTACTACTGTCATGCATAATATACATATTCTATATACAGACACGATGATCGGTTCTCTTTGTCAACGATGACTGTCTTCTGTCGTCCCTCCCACCAAAACGATTGCAGGCATTATTATAAAACCTTGATATGAGCTCCTCCACTTCCTTCGTCGATACGTTTGGGAATAAATGCTGAGTTGAGGCTAATAAAGAAAATACATTAGTTTAATTAATAAAAATAAAAATCTATCTGGTATGCTTTAAAAGTATTGTAATTTATAGTATATAAAATATCTTATTATGGTTGAACTGATATATTTTTTTAATGACATTATATACAGCGAAAAAAGTTGTTCAACAAAATAAATATCCAACAAGAGTAACGGTTACATTGAAAACAACAATTTACTATATTTTATATAATATATACTGATACATAACGTGAAAATAAAATTAGTTTTTACAAATGCAATCGGCGAGTTATATATATTAAGTATGTTAAGTATGTTAAGTATATTATCTTTCATGTCAGTTGCAATAAGTAATAAAGTAGCCTCTGAATTTAATCAGGAACGTACGCATTAATATAAAAATATATAGGAATAAAACATGAATACAAAACATATACAAAATTAAACAAAACTACGAAACAGAAGTGTCAAAGAAACTATTGTACACTTTTATATAAAGAAAACATAATATTATTATTATCTACAACTTATAAGTTTCTATCACAGAGAGTGCATGGTAATATATATGATATTACTACTGGACAAAGGTAAAATATATTTGGTCAAAATATGTATTAAAGCATCTCAATTTATATAAAATTAATGAATTGCGGTATTTCGGCTTTTACTTATATTTAATTATTTATATATATTTTTTATCTTAATATATGCTCCACAAGGATAAACTTTATTTTATCACAAATTTACTAACAATAAATACAAATTCAAAAATTATAAAATAAATATATTTTAATGTAAACCAACTAAAACGGCATATAGATCTAGTTATAATTTTACTAATTAAATCAAGGTTACCAGATGACATCCTAAAAAGGATAATCTGGTACACGACAAGTCTAACTATATATATAAAACTAAAGGTAATATTTAAACTTTTCAATTGGTGACACTTTTATGTTTTTTATATTGTGCATAATACGTTGCGCAAATACTTTTTTACATTTATATAGTTATAGTATAATGTTTACGTAATTATTTAATAAAGAGTTTAAAGCAAATTGATAGTCGAGATCTGAATTGGGTGGCTTAACACACAAACAGCCTAGTTCTGAACTAATCGAGTTAAATTGGTCGCTAACAGATTATGTTTTATTTTGAATATTGACATATTTTCGTTAGTTTTTTAACCTTTTTTATAATTTAACAATTTAAATAATTTAATATTTCTATAGGTTACTCTTTCATAATATATGTATAACCCATTTTGCAATTTAGATTATAGAAAAATATTATAACTATTCATCATTCATCTTACAGTGTATTCTTATAGTTTACACATTACATAATTATATTATAAATTGAATTAACATTCAATAAACATTACATAAAATTAGAAAGCAATATTATTTAGTTTTGAAAATATTAAAACTAAGTGTAATGCGTTATATAAAACTTAAAAAATTATTTTTATCAAGCAATGTAATACATTATACATAAAATTTAATTTTAAGATCGTTGTTCAATCACAATGTTCAATTTTTACACACATGTGAACCAAATATGTAGTGATTTTTAAGATATTCATAAGTTATTGATTTAAATTTATTAACGTTAACGTTTTCCATATCGTTTAGAGTAATAGTAGGTAAAAACTTAGTTGAAATTGTTGATCTAACTGTAGAACCAAACAACATCTAGGTATCTACCTGTAGTTTTTTTTACCTTCCATGTTTCCAACGAACAAGAAGTTATATTACAAAATGCTACATTATCTATCAATGAATTTACATGTTATCCTTGGATGTGAAAATACCACTTATTATTGAAAACAAATTATTATATATAGTCATAGTAACAGTTTTAGGGATAAAATAATGAATCAGAAAAAATACATTTTCCGTATAACTCTTGTCGGAGTAAGCACAGCCTTTTATAAAACGGATGTATAAAGATAGATTATGCTTGGTCTACATAGATCGGTCCATAGAGTAATGATTATACTTACTCTATAATGAGTTATAATTACTCTATGGACTGTGCTATGTCTACATGTAGCTCGATCTATGTGTAGCACGTGCTCTTCTACCTTGACAATAGAACGTTTTGATTGGCTATTAGGATATACCTAAGTGAATATTCACTGTGTATATATCACTCACACTAAAGTAAAATTCTCAAGCAGAAATTTTTTTAAATTATAATATTACATTACCTCACTGAAGTATTTAGTACATAATGCGGTAACTCCTACATTTGGAAAATTGGAAACATCACGATTGGTAGAGTTTTATAAAGAGCATACAGAAGTGTCAAAAAGGAACTGACAGGAAAGCTAACACCAAAATAAGAAGAAAGAAAATTTGGGAAAAATTGGAGATGAATTATTTGCAGAAACCGGAAATAAGCTTTCTGTGAAAGCTGCTAAAAAGAGATGGCAAAACATCAAAAGGTCAGCCAAGGAAGCCTATGTTAATGAAAAAAATTAAAGTAAAAAGACTAGTGGAGGATCACCCGAAGGAAATGGTTTAAGTGAAACCCAGCAAGCAATAGTAAATATTGAAGGAAACACACCACAATCGCATAGAAACAAGTGTTTTTGGAAATTGGTAATTCGGTTAATTCCTATCATGACTTAAATCTCCACAGTAATTAGTCAACCACGATCCGAGTGATGAACTAATGGTTCATGTAATAAATCGCTTAAAATAATAATAATTTTAAGATTAAATCTACATATATCTGTCAAGTAGTTGTTTATCATTGAGATGGTTCAAAGGATTAAAAATTTTCCGATAATGTTTTTATCTCCTTTCTAGTGGTTGGTATTTTTTAAATTCGGCCGTTTCAAATAAAGCTAAATTAATTTTTTAGCCTAAGGTGGATAAAAGTAGAAATACACGCACGCATATAACATAGTTAGTTAAGCAAAATTGATTAACGTAACGCCCTGGACCTTTCTAGATTAAGCCGAAATATTTTTTCCACGCTTATGAAGACATTGTTTTTAATTGACTATTCATTTCACGTCATTAGATATCAATAGAGATAGTTATTTGCTGTGATTTCAATGCTAAAGTTGACAACAGTTGACATGGTAAAATTGTTGGAGTTAGTGCAGATATGTGCAGGGGTAAGGGGTAGACGCGCAGAAGGAGGGGGACTGGTGGGCACGCTCCCTTCCTATTTGTTGTATATGATCCAAATATCATCCGCCATATATATATATATATATACTTAAAGATAAATGCGGGCACCACTTATAGTCATAGTTTTGCATATGGTTATCATATTTTGAATACTACTCTTGGTCCCAAAGTTCTTCCCGTGAATTGGAGCTCATGTTTACCAGTGACAGTGGACAGTGGCACTTGTTACTGCCATTATGTAACAAGCTTTCAAAGTCAGGCAGTAGCGTTTAAATGAAATTTGATCCACTGGCTTGAATGTGCGAGGCAGTGGACCATTATGGGCGCAACAGATGCTGATCAGCTGATCGAAGATTTACATATTGCAGGCGATGCACTTATAGGTATATATAGTTATAGATTTCTTCATACGGAGATTGTTGTCGTACAGACAAATGGAAGCGATTGAGGGTTAGGATGTGGCACGACCAACAGAGCGTTTATTGTAGTAGGTACCAAATATAGGATACCTACCCAATTCAATTGAGGATACTCAATTGAAATGGGTAGGTATATGCTATATTTTGGTACTCATAATCTCGATTGTTCATTAGAAGTCATAATAGGAAATGCAATATTTATATTTTAAAATCAGAATGTTAAACATAATAACTATGTAGTATGTAATAATTATATCTAGATTATAATGATAATTGTAGCCGCGCACACATTTTTGATTGTATGTTTTGTATTTGTGGTGATTATTTTGCTATATGGTTTTTAAGTAGTAGAAACTCTAATTTTAATATGTATTTAATAATAATACTAATATAGTACCTCAGAGCTGAGTAATGTTAATGAAAATGTTTATTAAAAATGAACAAACTGTTAAAACTATAAGTATAGTCTGATTTATACACACGTAGAATAAAAATATTTATAATAATTAAGCTATACCCTTATTAATTGTGTATATCTCTTCCAAAAATCAAATTATAGGATTTTCTATCAATCATAAATTCCCCAAAACGAACATACACAAAATGGGGGCGTGAATTAAAATTATTTGCTTCGAAATTAAATTAAGTGCGCCTAATTCTTAGTATCCTATATTCTTTGGTATATGGTACTATATATCGAAGCACCATTTAAATATCGTCTTCCTGTGATTGTATCCAGAGTTTATAAGGTCTTTCACAAGATTAATGAAGGTGACATATAATCTAATAGAAGAATAGAATAGAGTAACAGAAGAAAAATCTTAGAAAAATGTAGGATAGTATAGAATAATAAAAGCATTTTTTTAATTGAGGTATCGAGAAATTCTATAGGTATCTTGTCATTTTGTTATATTTTAAATTGCACGCGTTTCTTTAGTGTTAAAGTATAAAAATACATTGATTTTATTATCTTAACTATTTGCTTATTAAAAATTGCTCCATATATTCCATTGCATAAAGGCCGTACTTCAATAATATACTTTGAAATTCATTTATGTGGCCATGTGTTATACCAAATTGTCAGATTGAAAATTAAAACAGCGCTCTTATTAATATAACGAGTTAGTTAATTACACTGGAAGGGTACTCAAGGATGAATTGCATTATAGATGGTAATAGAAGAGTATAAAAGGTAAAATATGTATTCTTGTGTAAAGTATTTTCAAATAATAATATGTTTATTATGAGAATGAAATATTTTACGATATATTTCAAGTATTAACAAAAATAGTATTCAAGAAAAGTAATCTGTTCGTCGTAATATGTCTAAACTTATACGGGCATTTCCTAAATTTATTTATTTTTAAATTTTTAACGTAAGTGTTTAGACTGCCTTTCATATTTATAAAATTTTAATTTAATGCCATAAAAATATTCATTTAAAGAAACAAGATCTTATTAAGTATCAACCAAATATGGCAATACATATGGTATGCAGGGAATGAAAACTATTTTATATAATATATTATATGCAATTGCATACTATTAGTATTGGTGAATAATTATCTATTTTAGTATGTACAATTTGCCAACTATATGCATATCGTTGGCGAATGTTATACATAACATTATTTTGAAACCATATAACTCCAAGTATGTATGTTTATTGATAAATTTGATTATTTACTAGTATAACTATAGTTAGTAGGGCAATCCCACATTTTAGCATCCCAAAAATTATTAAAAAAATTTTTGTTACAATCTTACACTATATAAACAAATATAGTAGTTGTATAAGTACTACCAATAATAATGACAGGTATGCAAATTAATATTTAGTGGTTTATGTATTTTGCTACAACTTTACAATTTATTTACAGGACAATTTATAAATTCATTTTAAATCTCTTTTAATAAATTGTCTTACACAATCTTAAAATATATTGATATATTTTTTTATTGAATAATTATATTAATATTCAAAACTTATTGTATATTGTTTTATATAGATTATTATAGATACATAGACATCTATAGGATTCAAGTTTTCAAGCTTTCTGAATACATTTATACAGTTAACTATCTATTCACTGTAATAAATTGTTAGATATATAATTTAAATTATAAAGATGGCAAAAACCATGAGCATCCAAGTCATTGACATTCAGATGGGGAGAGCAATTCCTGGAGCACCAAAGAAAACTGACTCTGGCTTCTCATCAAAACCAGGTCAAGCCCAAACTCCTGCTCATTAAAAATGTTCAGAAAAAAATGAGTAATTTACATCTTTATTCTTTAAAATTGCCCATAAATAACACCATAAAAATAATTAAATTTACTCCGGCTATTACATTTTACTGACTAAATTTGACAAATTAGAGTTGATCATACAATATACACTGCTGGTTACTCAATTAGTATTATACTATTAAAAAACACCCCTATTGCCAGACAGGATTGTGTTTAGTATGCTTGCTTTGCTGACTGGGTATATACCCTATATAGTATGTAAACCTATTGGACAGTACAGCATATCTTAACTAGAGAAAGAGAACTAATCACAACTGCTGTGATGCCTATTATACAGAGCAAATTATCTACCATCACAGTATTTATGATGCCCCTATTTAAAGGGTTAAAGGCCCAGAAATAGTCATGCATATACATAATTATATATGATACAGTCACTAAACACTAGTCAATAGCTCTTGATTTTATAATACATTTAATACTATGGCTATTAATAACAATTTAAACATAATAGTAAAAGACTTGGCTTAACCCTTAGCATCACAAATGAAATGCTTTGAGGCTAGATAATTTTCTCTGTATAGTGGGTGTCACAGCAGTTATGATACTTGTTATCTAGTCAAGATATGCTTACTGTTCAATAGGTTTACATATTAGATTGGAAATATAAACCTGGCTGACAAAGCAAGCATATTAAACACAATCTGATCTGGCAATAGGGGTGTTTTTAATTGGATAATACCAATTGAGTAACCTGCACTCTAGATTGTAAGGTTGACTGTAATTTGTCAAATTTAGTCAGTAAAATGTGAGAGCTGAAGTAAATAGAAAAATACATTTTTTAATTGAAGTTATAAGCAATTCTAAAGCATAAATATGTTGATTACTTTATCTTCTTTTAAACATTTTCAATAGGCAAGAGATTGGCCTGATTTTGATGAGTGGCCAGTTTTCTTTGGTGCTTTGGGGATTGTTCCCCCATCTGGATGTTGATGACATGGATGCTCATGATTTATTCCATTTTTTTCTATCTAATAACTTTTTAAAGTGAATAGTTAACTGTACAATGAATCCAGATGGCTAGAAAACTTGAATCCTATAAGTCAGTAGCCAACAAGTCACCACTACTCAACAGCCAACATGTTTGTTCCATAGATTTGAGGAAAGCTACATCAAAGGTATACTGGATTTGGCCCCAGCCATCCTGGTGCATGGTCAGTCACATCATCATGCACCTATCCATGCTGCACAACCCATTCCCCCACAGAAAGAGACCAGAGGTCATGCAGGTGCTGTTTTACAAGGAATAAAATTTTGAAAATCTTGAGCATTATTTGCACCCAATATCCTGAGAAACCTTAGTTATATATTGGCCAATGTTGGGTTGAGCACCATCAAGGGTATTACATCATATAAATTCCTGCTTGATTTTTTATCAACTATCCTGTAGATTTATGGGACAGGTCATTCTCCACACATATTCTGTGTCACACATAGTAATTTTAATATTGCTCAAATGATCAACTGAGTAATCATTTCTATTATTAAAACTATACCCGCTTGCATCTCAATCCTAGTACATATTTAAAATAATTTAAGATATATGATCACATCAAAAACTAAATTTCAGGATTCCTGGTTAGAAGGGGAAGGAAAAGTTAATGAAAGTATACTGAGTGATAAATTTTCAGCATATTGTAATGTGTGCAAAAAGTCATTTTCTTTGAGTATTATGGAAGTGCAGTCATTAAAAAGTCATTTCCATTGTAAAATTTTTCTTTGGCATCAAATAAGTCAAATTTGCATTCATTTGGAATTACCTGTTCTTTTGCAATGTGTTCTCAGGATAGTATTTCCACAATTAATTTCATGGTTTATTCTTCTATGCCTGTTTCTGGGATTGATACTTTAGTTGGTTCTGTGACTGATTCTTCTAGTGAGTGTTTTCCAGTTTTTTGTTTGTCAAAGAAGATGTTTTAATATCAGAAATTTTATGATGGTGGTGCATGAAGTTGGTTATGAGTAGTATGTCAAATAGAAGTAGGACATTGCTTCATTGTTCTGTGAAATGTTTCCAGATAGCAAGATTTGTAGACAATTTAGTATGGGGATAAATAAAATTGGTTATACTGTAACTCATGAACTGTTTCCTATTTTTTAAGGATTTACTAATTAAGAATGTTTCAAAATGTTACGAATTTGTTGTTTGTTTTGATGAGCCTCTTCTTAATAAAGTATCTCAATGTGGTCAAATGGATCTCATTATATGCTTTTAGTATTGCAATTATGATCAAATAGCTACACATTACCTTACATCTTGTTTCTTGGGCAGATGCTCAACAGAGCATTAAGAAAGTGCTCTAAAACAGGGCTTATCAGATTTACAAATGGTGAAAATAATGCAACTATCTATGGATGGGCCTTCTGTGAACCATAAACTGTTTAGAAATTTGAATATTGAACTTAGTATAGCTTATCCTGAAAATCCAACTTTATTATTATTATTATTATTATTAGATACAGGAAGTTATTGTTTACATTTAGTTAGTGATGCCAAATTGGCAATAAAGAATCTAGTTGGAAAATTAATTCTTTCCTCCATGATATCTACAACATATTCAAAGACTGTCCTGCCCAACATGCTGAGTATACTCAAATAGTTGGAGGCTCAACTCTTTGGCATAAAAGGTTTTGTTGTATATGCTGGGTCAAGAGTACTTACTACTGTAGCATCACATGCAATTGAGATGTTGCCTAATCTCAGACAATAGGTTAAAGAAATTCAACCAAAACCAAAATCTCAACTGTTTGACAATATAAATTCATGTGTAGTAACAGATCAACTTTTAAAAGTAAAGCTGAACTTTGTTAATTGTGTAGCATTATTGCTAGCACCCTTTATTACAATTTTTCAAATGGACAAACCAGTGGTCCCTTTTATATTTGAATACGTGGAGGCTGTTGTTCAATCACTAATGTATGTGTTTATCAAATCGAATGTTCTCAATGAAGCCACTTTATTCACAAAGATGTCATCCATTGATCTTAGTGTAATCATTTATGTGTAATATACATATATGCAACCAAATACATAATTAAGCCTTAGTAAAAGTTGTGAAAACTTTGTAGCATTTCTGATATTTCAAAATTGTATGTATTTTTTTACATTTAGATGCTATAATTGTACATAAATACAAAGTAAAATCGTAAATTTTATTTTTCTAACCACCTATTTTTAATATAATTTTTAACCATTATTTATTTGTTTATGATTATACACAAATTGTTAATTACTATTTATTTTTATTTATATATATTACATACAATTTTTGGTATATTTTTAACTTGTTTTTAAGTTATTTTTTTGTATACCATACTGGCTCTGAAATATATCAAATATTCAACTTGGAAAATCAAGGAATTCATTTACAGATTTTTTGCAGACAGCCATTGAAAAAATTGATATAAATAGGGTACCAAGATTTGATTGTTATATTGTTTGCTGTCATAAAATGCATTTTAGGTAGATAAGCAATATGGTATGGATATGCAATAGGTAGAATATTGAGTAATATCTTTATATATACATATATTCAATTATAATCTATTTATATAAATTATTTATGAAACCACATTGTTTATAGATGATATATAACAAGAATTTTATATTTATATATACATTTATATATAATTTTAATTTCCAGTTACTCAGATAATTTTAATTATGGCATGTACAAAATGTGTTTAAAAACAATTAAACACGACCTAAAGAACTCATTATTTAAATTAAAAATTTCACATTCTATTTTATTTTACAATTTTTTAAAAATATATAAGCCATAGAAATCAGAACAAATCAAGTTACCCTGCAATAGAATAAACAATCAAGGATGCCAATCTTCCGCAGATTTGCCTTTCGTTTTGATGGGTCATGAGATTTGTGCAAAAATGCAATAATAATAGGGGGTGCTGGGGGGGGGGTTAGGGTGTCATGTGT
>JAYRBW010078184.1:0-24326 GCA_036023295.1 Invenusta paracnida | reverse complement strand
AAACAAAATCACAATAATAGTAATTTATTTCTTAATTATCGGGTAATATATTGATTATTTTATTATTAATTAATTATAAAATGATACTTGTTATATATAAATACTTATTACCGTAGTTGTTGTTAACCAATAACTATCAAAAAATATATTTTATTTATTGTGGAGTCAAAATCCATAGCAGCGCCCTTAGAGTCGTTTCTCTATGTGTACTCTATGGCATATATATTGAATTCGTAAGCAAGAACAATCCTACAATAGTGCGAGACAGTTTAGTTATTTATAGAACCTCGGACATTTCTATTTCGCGAGCCTAGTGAGTAAGATCGATAAATGGATGTTTCTGATTGGTTAACAGTTAGTAGGTCGTAAGTATAAAAGCAGAAAAGCTTTCTTGGTTGATACATATTAATTCATCTAACTTTTAATCTAATATATGATCTAGGTAATTTGATCTAAATTTGATTTAATTTAACTTAAAAACCTGGTTTCAAAATTTCGAGTAAAATCCGATCAAATTACTGTCAATAAGAAACACATGTTGCGCCCTTTATTTTGCGGCATTAATTAATCAAAGAAAAATACGGTAATTATATTTTTATGAAAACATATTTTATATCATTATTTTTTATTGTAGAATTATGTTCGCGGGTGATAAATTGTTTAACTATGACAGAATGATTTGTTGTGTGTTTTACATTCAGTCGCGGTCCCAGAGGGGAGCCTGCGGACAGCACGTGCTCCCCCTAGAGCAATCTTGACGCCCTTTTAAAAATGTAACAATGACTAGTAAGAAACACCTTTTTGTGACAAAATATGCGCTTGTTGCCTGAAAATAGTCCTCCTTTCCAATATATCGCTCTTCTACCTTTAACATTGTGTGCCTCCACAAAGAATTGTGCTTCCCCCCCCCCCATAAAACAATTATTACTCCTCTTAATTAACAGATAGTGACAGTTATTGGCAAATATCTGACAAACAAATGTATTCAAATACAATGTAATTAGTATTTTACCTGAAAAATACGCCAATGAAACCTACGTTTTGATATAACTATAGTCTTTATTCATGTTTGCGTGTCACATAGCTCGTATTTTAGGAAGAAAACAGGATGGAATCTGCCTCAAGCAGAAAACATAGAAAAACACTCTATTTAGATGCAGCAAAATGGATGATAAGTATAAATAGGCCGTATTATGAAATGTCTAATATCAAAATTATATTTTTAAGTCAGTCTTATTGTTATATCTATTAAGCTGACGATAATTCATTTTTAAGTAGGCTGTTATAAAGATTGTTTAATTAATTAATTTAATTAGTGAATTAGTATATTTAAATTAGGCTTACAAGTTACTACATATTTGTTTTTATTGATTAGTATATTTTAACTATTAATAAGCATCTAATTACCAAACCGATGCATGGCATATATACACAACAAATCAATTTGCAATATTCATTTATTATTATTATACGAACGGTTATAATACTATAATAATTGTAATATTATGACAATATTTTAATAATAAACCACAAAATAAATACCTAATGTTAGAGACATCTTTAAATATTCAATTTACGCACACGTTCATAATGTTTTCATATATTATTTAAAACGTTCCGAGTAAAGTGTACAATAATAAAAGATTCTCTTATATATAGATTAATGTACATAAGTTTGCATTCCTATTTTTGATGAATATAATTTTCCATTTTCTCTTTCAAATTACCAATAAGAAACTGCAGTGAAAAATCTAATTGGTGAAAATGTTATTGAATTTCTCATTATGAATACCTAGAATTCGGCATTTCACAATATATAGATAATTATACAGGAGTGCACAAGATGTGATAAATGTAAAATTTCAAATATAAAATACATTGTCACATATTAAACTGGTCGTTGTATTTTTGATATCTGTCATTTCTATGTCCAAATCATGCGGAAAAGCTGCAACACTATCAACCTCTTAAATAGTTTTAATTACCTGTAAGCTACCTTTATAAGATACTAAAAGTCTAAAGTTCTCAAAATATGGGGCAACATAAAATTATGATATATTTCTGATTTCCCATATTGAAGAATAGGGAAGAAATTCCGATTTTGGTCTAATTTTAAGAAAAATCCATATTTTTGATAAAAAAATAAATAAAGTTAATTTGTACTTTTAGATAACATATTTCATATCAATTCGTTCCTCCTCTAAGTGTTTCTTAATATTTAAAATATCAATTAGCCTCATAAATTCTATACTTAAAATTATAGATGCTATAGAACACTGTTCCTATATTCATTTTATGACTAAAAATAGTCTAATTATCAATATTGTAAAGTATCTAGAATTTGAATTATAGAATTTGTGAGGCTAATTTTTTAATTAAAATTTTAGAAAATACTTTGAGGAACGAATTGATATGAAATATGTTATCTAAAAATAAAAATAAACTATATTTTTTCTCAAAAATATTGACTTTTATGAAAATTAGACAATTTTCCATATTATTTTCTAATCGCGGTCAACGTAATAATAGAAAGCATAATATAAATTCAATATATTAAAACAATTGCGTTGTCCTCGTTTCTAATATCAAAAATCGGAAATACCATATTTCATGTTGCCATATATTTTGATAGCTTTAGATTTTTAATATGTTATGTGAGATAAATTACAGCAATGAAATCTACACTGATGCGTGCAGCTTTTCCTATCTGATCCCAGTTTGGGGCTAAGTGGCTTGAACTAGTGGAACCTTTACTATCCGTTTATTTAAGCGCCATTTTTGTTTTAATAAGTGTATCCCATAATTACAATTAACATATCAATTGTGAATAAAATAAAAAAGTCTTTCGCCTTTCTTTCCCTAACTTTGTTAACATTTCAAAGGCTAGTTTGCTCAACTTCTTGAGAGAAAACATGCACACAATGAGAACCCAACGAATGACGCAGACAGAAATGGAGGCCCAACTAACCTGCTTCAGGAGCTATGTCGCCTTGGTAACCGTCCAGTGGGGTGTCCTCTCTGGCTTGCTCATCAAGAAACTCGGATCTTCTGAGCTGAGCTGGGTCCACAACCTCTTCTTCCTGAAGCTCGGGGTATTCTGGTCAGGAAACATGTGGCATTGTGTATTACAGAGAAATATTAAACCAACCACAGAGCGTAGCAATATCAACTTATAGTTCCATTTAAAGATTCTACAATTTACGATTGTGGTTTCGTTTTGAAAATTTCTATAAAATATGTGTATTTTATGGAAGGTACGAGCCATCTTATAGCCAAATCGAAGACAATTTGCTTCAAATGTTTATAGATAACTAATACCACCGAGTATAATAATAGACAGCCTTTTATATCTTTTTGATTTCATTATATGCATCTCGTTGTAAATTTTATCGGCTGAAAATCGTTTTATTTTTATAAGATTTCAATATAAATTAGGTAATTCGTTAATTTGTTAAACAATTGTTTCAAGGCGTATGGTTGGCTATTTTTGAATTATTATATATTAGTTCGTATATAGTTGTGTGATAAATATAAAACAACACATTTCTAACCAAAACATGTTAAATTTTAAAGGATGATTTTATAAAGACTTTTAGGTTATAGGTTTCGAAAGAGTAGTATCGATTGAAATTAATATCATTCAAGTTGAAAGTCAATCAATAGGTACTCTATGACAACGCGCAATGTTCGGCATATTATAAAAGGCAAAATTGCGCTGATAATCAATAATTCATTATTATGACGCATTTCAATTGTTTCAAGTAAACATATGCTTTTTTACCTACTTTGTGTGTATTGTGACAACTAAATTTTGTCAGTTTGCTGCATTTTCTATATTAAAACAATTTCCAAGTTGTAATAAATTTCATCCTAAAAAGAGTAAAACGTAACAGAAGAACTCTTTTTTAAACAATATTATGCTATTTGAATAAGATTACTGTAAAGCAAAATGGGTCAATAAAAGTAGAATTGGTGGAAGAAATACTGATTTAATAGAGCTTTCTGCCAGTAGTATGTACATAGATACAAGTAGTGCAATATACTTGTCAAGAAGGTTAAAATTGGGTGAATATGGCGGTTACGCCACTATATACCATGCTGTTAGAAGCATTCTTGAGTTACGCGTGTGGTTGAGGACGCCACTGTTTTCATTCTTACTCGATGGATTCAACTTATGTTTTATTAACTAGTTCCGCATGTATCAACTTTCTAACATTTTCCTGTACAATAAATCACTGCCTATATAACTCCAACCTGTTCAATAAATAGAAGTAGTTAAACGTTTCATATATACTTTGTAGGCTTCGTCAGTGGAGATTGCAAAACATGAACAGGTTAGTGCAATAATCTTTGGTGCAGTACGAAGAGTTAGTTCACACATAACTTTTTCTCTTATGATTATTTTCTTACCTAAAAAGGCGATATACGCATCAAATTTATTAAAATTGAAATATATCTTAAAAAAAAGGTGAAAATAACCAACAATAAATCGAAATACATTATTCACGATTATTTATATTACATTAACGATGCGTTTGTAGACAATTTTGTCTCGACACGCGTCGTGATTAAAAATGTATTTCAATTTATTGTTATACGGTTATTTTCATTTTTTTACCAAACTTGAAATACATATAACTTGTTCAAATCCGCACTAAACCATGACCTATTCCCTAAATTATTCCACATATATAGGACAGGTGCCATATCATGTAATCTCTACCGTTAATAAGCTATATTGGTGATTAAAATTAAGGAAACCAATATAATAGCTACTTCTTTATATCTTATAACTCGTTCCCATATCTAGTTTTGCGATAAATCATTGTACCTATAAACTCATTCCTGGACGGTTTCTAACTGCTTTTGTTTTTATAGTCGGGCGAGATTTTATTATCTATATACGGAGATAACATCGACTAATAAATGGGTTTTTGCAGGATCGATAATTCTTATCTCGCAGAGAAATATAATATTGTCTTTCAACAGACCAAATAATTCAAAGTGTTGATGGATACTAGAACTATATAGGTGATATAAAAATGTTGGCTTAAATAATAACGAATATTAAAAAAAACGGTTTAGCCGAGTACAAACTAATAAAATGAAAACAATCTCGACAGCAAATATAAGAAAATTTATAGTTTATACTTGTAGACAAAGACTTTTTATATTTTTTTCAAATAAAAGCGATGATAAAAAATAGGCGTTGACATTCATAAATGAATGGTTCATTAAATCAGTGATCAATATATACTTAGTAATCATAATTGTACAAAATACTGATATTTTTCATGTTTATCAATTGAAATCTTACATGTAACCAATAATCCTTATTTATGTGCTGCAATAAGCATTTTTACGGCTTCGCCTAATTAGTATCGAGTTAAACATGCTTATAAATACAAATATAAAACTGTTTAAATCAGTATTTTTCATAGCTTATATTTGTAAATTATGTGGGCATGAAATTAGGTACATGTAAATAATATGTGAAGTATTCGATTTGATAAAGATAACAATTATTTGTAAGTCAACACCTTACTGCATTAATTATTTGGGTAAATATTTAGGACTAAATATTATATTAAAATCAAAATATCCTGCTATGAAAAGTATAGATTATTCGCTATTTTATTGAAACTATAATATTGACTGCCTCCCACATTAATGCTTTATGTAAATCGTGTATGTTTGTTGTAACGAATATATTTTGAACAATATATATTGATCTGCGCGATGCTAGCCGAGATGCGATGTAAACTAAAAGTAGCAGTTATATCTTTATTAAGTCTAAACCGTTATTACCGAAATAATATCTGTTTTCATTATCCAATATTTGATGTAAGTTTAGTTTTATATAATATGTAAAACACTCTATCTAATTAAATATGCTTTATTTAATCTTTGTAATTTAGAGATTACAATTTTGCAACAACGTTTTCCATTTTGATAACTCTTATATCCCTGCATACAATTATGCGAGGCATCAGATAAGAAATAATGACCTAATAAGTACTTTTTGAATCTATTACCATAGTTGGAACTATCACAATTAACGTGAAGTTTGACAAATATTTGAATAACATATGTATACAACGAAGAAATGAATTTTATGGTGAAATATTCGAATATAATAAAGTGATTCATAAAAGACAGTTAGATGTATTACTTATACATTATTTAAATGTTAAGTAATAAATAAGTTCGGTTTATTTTGTCCATTTAACTTTTATATATCCTATAAATTATTACGATGTAGAATTTGAAGCAGTCGAATCCCCCTAGACTTGGCTTTCAAATAGAGAGTTTAGTATATATATATGTCATTGGGATAATCATGAGATACACATTCCGATAAATGCTATAATCCCTTCAGAAATTCCAGTGCTGGATGTATATTCTCCTTTAATTTTAGCCTGAAATCACAAATACATAGATGAATCATCCTCAGGTAGAATATATATAAATAATTTATGAACTATTTAGAAATTGAAACCTAAGTATATATCACATCACCCTGCTACAAAACCCACTGCTACACAACAGCCTGCTACACAACAGCCTGCTACACAACAGCCTGCTACACAACAGCCTGCTACACAACAGCCTGCTACACAACATCCTGCTATACACAACACCCTGCAACACAACACACTGCTACACAACACCCTGCAACACAACACACTGCTACACACAACACCCTGCAACACAACACACTGCTAATAACACACGCATATATAGAAAATGCACTCTTATTATTTTTCAAGAAAAACGTGGAATATTATTGAACAAGTTATGGGAGAATCGAATTTTCTTATATATCTAGGGCCATTAGGTAACTGTTGAGTTATTACAAGTAGTTATCTGATATAGTGATAGATTATTAGATCTATCCATTTTAATTCACATTTAGTAACCTATACTCTGAGCAATAACGATGTATATAGTATTCAGTGATTCACTTTTCTGTCGATATCCACAAAAAGGATGAAACAATAGTTGAAAAATATACTTGAAAAGGAGCATTTTATTTCTAGCTTTTTTGGTTCTGTAAAAGTACTTCTACTTTTCAAACCAAGTAAGTTTTAATTGTAAGAATTACTTTTCCCTTCGTAGACTTTTAGTAAAAATATCTGAGACACTTATTTTGAGTTTATTTACATCTTTGTTTGCATTATATAGCGGCGTTGTTAACTGTTTTTATACAACAAAATTTTGTTAAGTATTATTCAGAAGCTGAATAGTTAAACCAAAATAACTCGAAGATAAACATTTAATCTGTACTCATTTATAAACCATGGAAGATTGCGATAATCTACAATTTTCAGGTTTAATTGCTTTCCATAAAAGCTTATTTGCATATATTTTTCATTTAATAGCTTACGCAGGTCACGATATACCTACCCACTCATATATTTGCAGGTATTTGCGTATTTAAGCGAAATTTAATTGGATACATTATTAATATCTAAGATAAGCAGATTACTATATTAGCAAAACAGGATATTAGCTCTAAATATAATCAGATTATAAGTTTGACTCAAAATATTTATTTAATCTCTATACCTACGTATTTCATAATTTAAAAACGATTAAATTTTAATCAGCTGATTGCGTAAAAAGGCCTCAATTGAAAATTGTACATTTTATTTCGTTTTTGCAATATGAAGTAGGTATTATAATACGATCTATGCAGCATAGGTAATAAAATATAGCTAACACGAAAGTACCTACATTGTGTCCATCTCTATAAGTCTGAGTTGTGTTGACCCATTGTTTCACTCACCAAGATTCAGGGTACGGCCACGGTTTTCCCCATTGTAGAGGGAATTCTGGCGCAAATAGTTGATAACATCAGCTCGCTCTTGCTCCTCGAGTGAGACTGATTCATCGTCAGGTTGTCCAGCCCAGGCCTGGGCCGAGAGAACAAGGCCACAGCCCAGAACCAAACAGCCAATCAGAGCACTCCGATGAATCATCGTTCGTAATCGTGAAGAGACCACCGGCTAACTAGAAAATACTAATACTTACTTAACCACAATTGAAATGGAGGAGAAATGTGAAGGATCGATGATGGATCGATACGGTTGGACACAAAGCTTCTTTAACCTCCTTCGTTTCTCAACTCCAAACTGGCAGTGGTTTGAAGATGGAAATAGCTCTCGGTTTTATCTTCCTTCCAGCTAGAAAAACGAGCTGAGAAATGTTCACCTTGCTGGATTTCTAGCTGCAGATGCTATTGGCCAATCAGAAACCGCGATCTTCAAAATACGAATTCATTCTTATCCGTATCTCTTTCTCTCCACCACACGTACAGAATAATACAAGGCCAAAGAATACACAAAACAAGACAAAAAGATAGAAAGCAATTCTCGTAAAGCGAAGGGAGACATCTTCAGTCGTTATTCCCTTCCCATTCTAACCCCAGCAATAGAACAGCTAGGCAGCGGGGGAAAGTATCGTTACCTAGGCAACAACAACTTCTCTCCGGGGATAAAATATCAGAGGGAAATATTCTACGCTTAATCGATATTACGCTCTGAACCGCTCACAACATTATATTATATAGTCTGTTGAGGTCGCATTTATAGAGTAATACTTATATTAAGCTTATGCCAGCATTGCGATGTCGACAGTGCGTTGGAATAAAGAGCTTTTGCTCGTGAGAAGCAACTTCTATCAATGAATCGTTATCGTTTTTAGTCTACGGCTTGTTCCATTCTGTTTTAACTAGAAGGGGGGGGGGAGAGTCTGTAGGAAAAAGTGGAATTCTTTTGTACTTGTGAATTAACACTGCGTATACCATCGCGATATTTTTCTGAGTGAGAGATGTTCTTTACCAATAATGCTCTTGATAATTGCATCCATTCAATATCCTCAACTCCCCGATTAAATGTGTAAGTAAGGTATGTATATGTACTCGTTTGCTGAGCTTGTGTCAGTGACAAAGTCAAAAACTCATTCCAAGGTAGCTAGAGCTATAAGAATTTTTTCTTTGAAAGGTCTAAAGCACGAGAGCAACAACTATTTTTAGACATACTTTTATCCATCATTTTGAAGCGCAATTAAAAACTAAAAAGTAATATCAATGTGTAAAGAAGAGTTCTGATATTGTCAATGTTTGTTTCCTGAGATATCTTATGTACATATTCAATATGACTTACAATGTATATTGATGGGGTTTATATACCAACTTTCTTATTATACGTTTTCGTGCTACATAATAATATTTAAACATAATTTTTTTAACGTATTAATTGTTTTTTATTATATATATATTGTGGCGCACTTATAAACTAACAAATTTATCAATGATGAAATAAAAATTAGAATGATTAAATAAAGCGCAGAACACAGATAACTAGAATATTATACAGTATTTATTATTATCTATATGTATACATGTGGAAAACTTATCGTGTGCTTTGAGTTTTAAAGTGAACGTTTTCTTTGTTGGCGCTATATTTGATCATTTATCTTCATAGTGGGAAACGCTTAAGGCCAGTGTTCACTGTAAGCACGTTGCGACGGGGCGTTTCGCAAAAAGTTGAAACACATAGGTACTTTTCAGTGAGCTTACGTCCACCAAACGCGACTGAATCCTTTCGATATATAATAATATATACGTGACAATACTGGTTCTAAGGAACCCATGACCACAACAATAATCAATCAGTCAAACTCATATATAGGATATTTATAACAATTATTATACAACTATATAATATTGACCTTACTACTTTATTACTATAGCATAATCTAGAATATTGTACTCAGAATAACAAAGTCTTTAACTTCTATACCATAGCTTAGAATTAGTATGTGTATTTTTGAGGTTTCCTCTTTTTCTTATTTGATAAAAAATCTCCACGTCGCAATGCACCGCGTTTAACGCTAGCTTTTTATCAAGTCGCGTCGCATTTGATGAGTATATGGACATTTACAGTAACAGGTAAATTTAATTGAAGTGACAAATAATCGAAAACAAATATATGAAGATGTTATGGTGTTTATTGTTGAGCTTGAGAACAATTAAAAATGATACCCAGACACCCACCAATATATGAACTAAAAATGTGAAATTGGACTGATATATTATACCAGTGAAAGTTAGATATTTTAAAACTAAAAGTACATTAAAGGTTTAAAGATAAACTATAAATGATAAATAAACAATGAATATTATTAAATTTTATAAATAATTATAGCAAAATAGAATTATACTCCTATAATTATAGACATTTTATAGCTTAGGGTGTCATAACTTAAGAGAGTATATACATGCTATGTAGGTGGGGTTGTCTCATTTAGCTAATGAGGCCTATTCATTATTTATGTAATCCAAGATCATAATATCATATAGCTCTGATTTAGAGATTAAATGCAAATAGCGGGGTTGCTTCATTAGTTTTACACGCACGCGTTGATGAGTTTAGAGTTAATTACTATCTAAACCTACGGCAGTAGAGTGTTAGCTCATGCTAAGGTACATGTATATTAGAATAGTCCACAAGAACGGTCAATTTTTAAACAACCGTTTAAAATAATTTATATTTTAAATGATTTAAAATGTATCGTATAGTGCCGTCGAAAATTAATAAGCTTGCCAATTTTCATTTTAGAACTATTTTAGAACCCGAGATATTTAGGTGCAAAAAACGACTTTTTCGTAATTATTCTTCTTCTTTATCTTTTCTTCAGACCCAATAACATCTCTAAAATTTAAGAAATTTTTATGACAGTTTAAACATATATTGGAAATGTCCCGGAGATGAAAAAAAAGAAGATATTTTTACCTACCAACCGTTGCTAGGGGTCTAGATTTCGCATAGCAACCACTGTTCCTATTTAAAAAATAAATTGTGTGACTGGATATACCTTTACAATTATACATAGGTAATATAATCAAATTCTACATTAAATAGTCTATTAATAATGTATTCAGCAAAAAATTGTGATATTAATTTAAGACAAAAATGGCAAAACGTGTGTTAGCTCAACCCATAAAAGAAATGAAATATCAGTTAAATGCGTTAATTCTTTAGTTAATAATACTGAACTTGAGCTAGCTACTATTTATTATTGAGAACATTATAAAGTATATTCCTGCCATTATAATATGTTTATGTCTTGATTAATAGAAGTATCAAAAGTTAAATTGATGAATAGGTACATAAAATTAATTGAGAACACATTAAATTGAATGAAGTTATACAATTATAAATATCCTACACAAAATGCTTTTAGTGTAATTGTTTTTTTTAAGTAGTAGTTAGCTCTAGTTCAATATTATTAAATAAAGAGCTAACACTGTAGTTTTTTTACGTTTAATAATTAACGGATATTTGATTTCTTTAATGGGTTGAGCTAACACACTTTTTGCCATTATTTATTAATAATAATATAAGATAAATTGCGTTTACACACTTTGCCAGGAAATATATAAACATACATATTTAATTACTATATACATTTTGAATGTTAGAGCAAGTCAACTTAGATGTTTCAAAGCTGAAGTTAACTTGGATTTCCTACTTTTTATACGCACGCATAATATGTAGTATTTACTTTTACTAGACTAGGTATAACCTATTTGAACTGAAAGGGACTTGAAAACCTATACCTGCAGATTATGCCCTTTTGTGAATTCTATTTTTATTTAATTCGGTTAGGTGGGTGTACAATAAAATGTATACTGGACCTAGCATAACATTGTAATTTTTATTGTTAGTTGTGCAAATTAATATTAATTATTTTGAAAGCCATCGTTTTATTGAAGTAATGTTTTATTTCCCCACTATTACACGATTTAACTTTTAGTTGGCATAACACAAATTAAGAAAGACTTGGATTAAATTATTTCATATAAATAATATAAAATAAGCCCATTTTAAATGTTTAGAGAAACTTTTAAAGGGCTACAAAGGATTATTGAAGGATTATATACTTTTAGTCACATATAATTTAAGCAAATAAATTCCTTATACAGAGTATAAAAATATCACGTTTTAATGACGGTATTAAAGTTGTATATCCATTGAGAGTATTGATAGAGTTGTGACTCTTCATGATCATTGATAACAGTTTGATACTACTATTTTATTACCCACAAGATTTTGTGAAGCAATACTTTAAATACAATATCTCTTAAATAGTAAGTGTGTATAATCAAATTATTAGATACACATTGTAGTTAACTATATATGTTATATATAGACTCATGTGATATGCAAAAATTATATAAGTCTTGATAATCAATCTAATAATTATAAAAATAATACTACTTATTTATAACGCATTTATGCAAACTTCATTAAAATACAACGATTCTCTAGATCGACAAAACTGTACAACGCGATGCATCTGAAATGAATAAGAGTCGAAACTCTATGTTTAATTACTCTACATGGTAGTTACTCTACATGGTAGTATCTCTTTTTTTATATTTTGAAATTCACTTATTTCAAAATATGAGGGCTTGATGCAACCTCATCTGCATTGAAATTTATATTTCAATTGGCACAATTACCATTAAACAGTGAAATTGAAATCTTTCGTTTATGTATAATTTAATATCCATTAAATGTACCTACAAATCAATATTCCAATTAACTACATAAATTAGGCCACTGTACGCTGTGTTTTTTGTGTATAATAGGTGGATCCATATGATATTCGTTGTTTCTGGCTTACATACGAGTGGAAAATGACTCTACTCCTAACAAATTCTTCTAAAATTGTTTCAAGTATGTATATAGTATTTACTGGTGGAGGAAATTTATTTTATAATTTTTAAAAATATAGGGTTGAAACTGTCAAACCCTAGTTCAAACTTTTTGACTCCTTCTTCGTTATAAAATTCAAGTTTAGTTTCTATCAATAACGTAAGTACACACATTGGTCTGTATTGACATTAGAGGTAGATTTTTCTAATTTTACATAATTATATTTACGTTTAGAATATATTTACTAATATAATTGATAACTGTTTTGACGAATAATATTATAGTGGCGAATCTAGCTCTAGCGCGGTAATAATTCCCACTTACCTATAAATGTCCCGTACACGCCTTCAAGTTGGCTTGCAAAACAGATAAAAAACTTTTTAATATTTTCATACAAGCCAACGCCACAATTTTGGTTAATAAAAGTAATTACGTATTAAATTCTTCTTCAGCTTAATAACTCATCATGAACACATAATACAAGATAAGTCTTTATTTTGATAATTTGTTGAATTAAAAACCAATAAGTTGATCAAGCCGGCTTGAGCGTGAGTACAATGCGTGTAAGCTGTCTTTCACCGGATGATAATTACACCAGGGCATATTAGAATTTTCAATTTCCATCCAATGCACCATGTTATTGTTGATGCATTACGTTTCGCTGATAATAGTGATACACAATAATAGATGTAACTTATTACGCTCTGCACACGACAGATTTGATTTAATAAGATTATTATTTTGATTAAATAGTCACGCAAAACCGATGTTATTAAAGCTATTTGATTTTAATGACTGCACTTAGAATAGCAGCTTAATTACTTCCTATTATGTACTATGATTAACTTAGCGAATGCATTTGCAAATTAGACCATTGATATACTCGTGGGCTATATATAAATACATATACTAAATCTATATATGTACTACGTCATCTGAATGTCCACCCTAACTTCGAAATACTTTCTCTTACAAAATTACCCTTTTAAATTAAAAACGAAAAAGAGAACGACATGAAAAATCCAAATATGTCGTGGCATTCCTGAGTGCTTTTCCATTGGAATGAGAATAGACTTAGTTTATATGGGACATGCAGTAAGCTCAAAGTAAATCAACATATATGAACACACACACATATATACAACGCAATTTTATAAATAGAGGTACTAATGGCAGGTTGCTAACAGTTTCCGGTTATAAATTAAGTTAAATAAACTATTACATCATTTGAAACTTAAAATTAAAAAGAAACAATGACTTAGCGAGCAAAAATAATGTTTCTCTCAAAGATAGGATTCATGTAACTCCTCATTTTTATGTGATCTATAAATTTAACTGTTATGAGAACAAAGGGTAAACATAGGTAAAACTAAACGGCACTTATATAATCGTAATAAAGAACATGTAATTGTACACTTAATTTTGGATATTGCTAATTTGATCTAGACTATATTCACTATCAGTTTCGTCCTTGGATAAATACATTGATGTAGTCTCAAAAAATTCTTTTACCTCATGATATACTGATGGTTGCAGCAAAACATGTTGTGTTTTAATAAATGTTATCTTTATCGACTCTTTTTGGGGTTTCACAAATCAATTAAATCTACTGCCCAGATATAAAAAAAGTTACATCATAGAAAGCAGAGAACAAACAGCAAAGCACAAATAACTAAACGTGTATTGAAAACAAAGTTAAGATTTTGTTGTGAAATTGTGCTTTCAAATCAAATATTTATTAAATCAAAAACATAAAAGACATATAATTAAAACTGCTTTTGATACCATAAGAATAAAACAAGCAAAATGCTTTAATAAAGATATAAGCGTATTCAAATTAAAAATTGTGAAAATAACTCTAATAAGTACTAAATAAGTATAGTACGACTAGATATAATAAATCTACCCAAAATTGTGGCATTAGAATACATAAGAATAAAATGCTGATAAATAAAATTTGTTTGTGTTTATGTATAGAATTATGCAAATTATAAAGACGAATGTCATCTTTACTTTATATATACATATGTATATTATAAATTAAATTAAATAAATAAAAATTAACAAACGTTCAAAATTGATGCATATACAATGAAGCTAATTTCTGCTAATGTAGTAATTAGTACCTAAATACAAAAATCAAATAATATGAAAGCAGGAAAACATGTTAAAAATTATTTGTGACATACATTTTCAATAAACAATAAAATACCAATACAAATGTCAGCTGGTAATTGGAACGATTATAATACACAGATTCGGTTATCCATTGAAATGAATCACTTTCATTAGAATAAATGCTTCATATTAAATGTTACACACATTATGTACATGAATACAAATCACATGTACGACTGTCATGTTCACTTATTTACAATACATTTTAATAATGTTGACTATAAATAGATCTATATGTATAAGTGTTGCGGTAATGATATTTTTAATTTTGGAGAGGAAAAACATCGACAAAACTGAGGCGTATTGCACGACGGGTATGACTCTAATTTTTCAGTTAACTACAAATAAATCATGAATAAAATAGTTAACGATAGATAATTATACAAATTCCGCTAAAATACATCAAAGAAAAAATATACCCTATATTTTGAACTTGATAAAAAGCGTAAGACACAAATATGAGGATTATTAAATCATGCTCGTTTATATAGATAGAGCTACAGTTGGAGTTTAGATCCAATCTTGAATCCTCTGGACAATGAGTTGAATCTAAAAAGCAGATAAATATACACGTTTAATACGTATTAAACAAAAAGAAGGTGACATTCCATTTTTTTCTACCATTCAAAAGGTGTGTATAGTATAGGTTTTTGAGCTACATATTATGTAGCTGCAAATTTATTTTATGTAGTTAAATGTTACTTTAAACGTTGTTTAAAACAGCTCTACTATGCAGAATTTGATAGAAAAAAAACAAGTATATAACATGTAAAATTAAGCTCTATAATTGTTGGAGTAAAAGACAGATTACTAAAGAGAGACAGACAAGAAATAGACCCTGTCTGCTTGTACAACTATATATATATATACATATAACGAAGTACAGCTGCAGAATACAAACGACACTGCATTTCTATTATCTCTCTAGATTTCAGCGAATTTCACTTACAAGAATCTCAACTGGACAATTCTACTGTTAACTATTTCGACGCGTGAGGCTTTCAACAATACAGTCTCCTATTCTTGCGTGTTATATGCACGCATGTCTGCGTGGAGTGGACACGAAAACGCCTGTTTTTTGTTGTTTAGTTTCTCTCTCTCTTCCCCATCATCACTTGAGTTTGCTCAGCGCCGGGACTAATTGCGTGTCCAAGGCGACGGGTGACTTCACCGCAGGTGACAACCAGACAAGCCACCACCTCTTGCCGAGCACCTGGCGCCAATTGGCCCCGCAACATCCCTGGTCGAACTCCCGATAGCCCTTCCGCCACTCCCAGGCAGTCTGCCCCCGCATAAGATGTCTCACTTGGAAGGCCAGAAGGGCGCTAATCACCATCGTGAAGGCGGTGCCCAGTGAAGTCAGGGCCGCCACAGCCACCTGCACTGGTGAAAGGGCGCCCGCTAGGGCCATAAAATGGGGCGCCACGAGGCAGAGAACTATTCGGATCGCGCCATGTTCCTGGTAGTCGAGAATTGTGAGAACAAAGTCCAGATTGAAGAGGCTTGAGTAGACGCCCGCAAGCCACGTGTAGGCGAGCATAACGAGATAAAATCGATAATTGGCGGCACCAATACAACAGCCAGAGAACCAGCAGTGGTGATCGTGACGTAGGATGCACACGTCACACACGGGACAGTGGTGTGATCGAGCCGGGACGAGGCGGTAGCCACCATTACAACGGTCGCACTCGCGCAATTGGCTGGCTGGAAGGTGAGCGGTGATGACGTCATCGCGTGGATAGTAGGCGGCGGAGGTAGTGTTGGTGCGGACAAGGTAGCACCAATTGCCGAGGGAGTTCACTAGGCACAAGATCCCGATGGTGATGTGAAGTAGTTGAACTGGAGTTAATTCTGATGGATACGAGAGGAGAGGAGAGGGGGGGAGAGGCGCAAACAGTATATAGCAATTATTACAGAGTCGACGTCGAAATCCCACTGACGGAATTCTGACTTATTAAAATTAAGAGAATGCCACATGTTTATACCTACTCATTCAATCACGGATATTGTTAAAGATTTTGTGTTGTAAATATGGTATTAAAAAATCAATTGCACAATATTTATACATCACGGGAAAGATAAAAATATGCTATAGAAATCTTTAGAAAATCGATAGAAATCAATTATGGCTTTCCCGATCAAATATAGACGGGCGACAGAACAAATACGTCGACGTCAGATCATATGCTGACAAGGCCACATCAAATGCGTCCCGCGAAAATATTGATTTAGCATTCATGACTTGTCTTATTGCGTCAGATAAGATGTTACATTTTTAGAGTGCTATTTCGTTCTTTGTACGATAGGTTCTTCTTTACTGATCAATAATACTACATTTTACAATAATTTAAATACGTTGCCCATACAGTTTCAACTCTAATAATAATAATGTCGATCGGATACTACTAATTCGATACCTAAAAAAGCCTTAATTAACTAAAATAATCATTTAAATTATAATATCCACTAAACAGCATAAATAAAAAAGCAGTATTAAATGTAATATATTGTAACTGTCAAACAACGTATAAGGTACCTACTTTATAATAATTCAAAAATAGTCATAACTTTTGAACATAATTGACAATGAATATTTTAAACTATGTTATAGATACATAATTTAAAATTTTTTTATTAGAAACAAAATAATTTTCTGCCGCTACAATTGACAGCGCGATGCATATGAAATTAATGAGATGAAACTGTCTCTTGCTACTCTGTGACGTTGCTTAGCTGAGTTCTTCTAGACGTCAATCATTAAAAAACAAACATATTATGTTACTTTGAAGTAGACGTTGCCAAAATCCTACGCAAATAATATGCACCATTAATTATTCTTTACCTATGTCGATTAATATCGCACGATTTATGAATACATTAAATAAATAATTAATAAATTCGTTAACAAAAAAACGTCATTACTTAATTATATGCTGCATTATCTGCTAAAGATAAAAACAATTAAAACAAACAAAAGAACAATATATATTTACATTTCAATCATACAAAAAACGGATTAGCTATTTTTCCACAGTTATTATAAATATCATCAACAATATCGCAGTACCTTTCCAAAGATACTATTTTAGACAAACTAGGAATACAATTAGCCCCACAATCATGTATGTAATACGACAGGCCCTTCAGCTGAAATAATGTTATTAATAAGAGATCAATCTTCCCGTTTAAACTTACTCTAAAATAAAGCATATTAACTATTTTATAAGACGAAAACTTACACGGAATATTCTGCATTTATTGCAAATAGCAAATATCACCCTGGAGAATTTGTTTCGCTTTATCAATAACTATGTGGACACTATTAGAGTCCCTATGAAGAGTTCTAATCGGAGGTTATTTATACGAATGTTTCATCCTGTCTAGCTAACTATCCAACTGGACATTTAGTATATATTGGAAATGTTGATTCTTACACATCACGTGTGTAGTTTATGTAGTGTTCATAAAAGTTTGATGAGAAGCATAAATTTTACATTAGACGACGGATTACGATATCTAAGAATGTATTATTATTTTAAAGTATGCTGACCAATAAGCACAATCTAAAAACAAACTGCGACAGTTTCCAATGAAAATCTACAATCAATTCCAATCAATAAATATCCGCAACAATGCGTTTTGTCCAGCGACAAGCAATCAAGTTATTTACTCGAAACGAGCGGGGACACAGTGTAGTAATTCTGACTGACCAGTGATGGAGAACCCATGGTCGGGATAGTAGCTCGGGAAGATGACGAGGAGTTCATAGCAGGCGGTGAAGGGGACACCAAAGAGGAAGCAGGGCATGAGAAGGCGGTCCCAGGGGGAGGCACAACGGAGGATCTGTCGCCAGGGCCTCGTCTGAAGTTCTATCATGAGTTCCTCTGAACTGCGTAGAGAGTAAGGGAACGCACAGGCAGATTCATCTTTTATTAATGTCGTATTTAGCGCGATGTAAATTAGTATCGACAATTGAAAATCGATATATTTCAATAAACATTACATAAATGGACAGAAAATATTATGTAGCTCGTATTATAAGTATTTGCGAAATATAAAAATTAGAATGAACAGAGCAGAAGGAGGCCAAATACTACTAAATTGGATAATCTCCAAGTTTCCCGCGTTAAATTATTTTCGCTTTAATGGGGTTTTTTCGATTTATTTTACGTTTTAAGTGTATTTTTTAACGTTTTTTTGTTAAATTATTTTTTGCTTTTATTTTACAATTTATTTTAATGTATTAAATACTGAAATTAATAATTAAAGCAAAATACGTAATTCTTATGTATTAATTCTTACCCACCTCCATCCAGGAGTTTCTCTGGCGCCGCGATATAGAGACTAACTTTTTCGGAAATATCCTGTATTGTATTAGACATTTATTACGACTTCTGATTTGTTACTTGTAATTCATGTATAATGTTACTTGTGATTCATGTATGTTTCTTGTTGTAACACTTATAAACACTTATTGATATTTATGTTTTTCTTATTTAAAAAAAACGTTTAAAAAATAAATAAAAAAGCGAAAATAATTTAACGCGGGAAACTTGGAGATTACCTTAATTTAATATATTATATATATGTAATAATAAATTTTAATCTAATTATATATGATACAAATGCTGATTCAGAAGTGTGAAATAAAACAGTTCATGACATAAATAAATTCATACGCGTATAATATGCTTTGCATTAAATATATCATTATATTACACGAACCTACCACTTACCAGCACTGGCTAAACAACAGCAAGTTTCCAACGTCAACTAGTATGAAAAAACCGCAAAAATTACAAAATTACAGCTTTTAAATAATAATATATTCAATTTTGTTATTTTAGGGATAAATTATATAGAAATAGTATTGGTAAAAATGAATTTAATCGTTTAACTGTATGTAGCATTATTAGATTAAATTATTTTATTTTCAATTAAGGTCGATAGTAAATATTTATAAAATTTATAATCTAGTAGTTCATATTCCTTGAACTACCCCTAATGATCTGCGACAATAATAATAATAATAATAATAATAATGATCATATGCGACAAGTAAAACTATAATATAAAAATATAATAAAACACGATATATTTCGTGAGCCAGCAGGATACTAAAGGCGTGCGCTGAATCACAAAATATGTCGGGTTTTACTATATTTTTATATAATAGTTTTACTTGCCGCAGACAAATATATATAGTGTGTAATACAAAAAACGATAGTTTATATATTTTTATGCTATGTATGTAGTGAGAATCTGTGAATGACTGTTGCAATATATAATATAAATATCATTATTATTATTATTGAAAGTTTACAGATTTACATGGTGACTGCCCACAAATGATATTTCACATCCTTACTATATAATAATTTAAAACTGAAATAGCTGTAAGCCATCGATGTGCCGACGACTCCTAAGAGGTCTCCAATGGAATTGAAGTTTATATACCTACCTCTAATCGCTACAAACTTTGATGGACTGAGCTACTTCATGGTGCTTCGTCGACATCAATCTGTCAATAATTTCAAAATATACTATGAATTCGGAGGCGCAGCATCTGCATCATTCTCCACCTACGAACTGAAACAAATGGTATAAAGCAATTTCATGGTAGAACTCATTTATCCAACATGATAACACCCAGTCACATTCTTCAAATGTGACCATATAGAATTCATTGCCTCAAAGAATGCTACCATTTTCCCCGAATGCTTCCTTATACTCTCCCGATACAATAACATCTGTGACAGCTTTTTATTCCCGAAGATCGAAATGGAAAGGCATCAAATCTACATCCCGGATATGTGATGGCATTGGAAAACTATATCTCTCTGAAGGTCTGAGACGTAACACTGATGCGTTGATGAAGAAGACAGTTCGAGAAGATGAAGGCTCTGCACTACTAGAAGGTGATGATAGTTATGGTGAATACATATCTAATTTGTTTATTATAACTTGCTATATGCTTGTTTAGTCTACAATGTACTCAATGTTTATTCAATAAACTATTTGGATATTTGGAAAACGGCCGTCTTTTTGTTAGGTACATACTAGGAGTTGTTGGCACATCGATTGCTTACAGATTTCAGTTTTAAATCATTAGTATAAGGATGTGAAATATCATTTGTGGACAGGTACCATACAAATTGGCAAGCTTTCTACAATAATAATAATAACATGTATACTATATTTATATATATATCGCGACAGTCGTTCACAGATTCTCTCTGTATTAGGTATATACATAGCTTAACAAAAACTAAATCGGCCGTTTTTTGTGCTACACCCTATATACTTTTTTATTTCTAACGAATTTATCGGTATAGAATCTTTCACTGTTTTCTGAGTGAAGGGACTCATGAGTAATTTAACATTATAATATTTTGTACAAAATATCGCATAAATAATAAAATATCAAGATATCATGATATTTGGAAATGCTTCTATAGTTAATATCAATATAAATTCTTGTGCGCCTGTATCAGTCTATAGGATAACATTTTGTTTTTCACCTCCATTAATATATAATTATAATAATATTTTTCTTACATATATATACTATAAAATAATTTGATTGAGTATAACCATTTACGATTATAATATATTCAAGTGAGAAAAAACGTACATAGAGAGAAATAATTTATATCTGATAACATTTGCGCATCATATATAGGTAGTCGCAAGGAAGGCTATATCAAAAGAATTATCTTATGAATTATAGTTCGATGCAATTTGACGTAAAATTCGGTTTTTATATGTATAAATTTTCTTATTGACATTCAGATTAGAATATAATCGAACTACACATCATAATACTGTAATCAAATACCTATATAAAGTTTCGACTCTCTTCGATTCTGTATAAATATCTGATGTGCAGTTTAATACTTTTCATTACTATATTGTTTGGTACAATATTCAACTATACCCGAAAGCAGTTTATGTAGTAAAACGATTTTATTATATATGTATAATATATATTATGTGTTATTATATATAAGGTATTAAATAATTATATTTGACAGACAACTTAAGTATGTTAAAATTATGTGAATAACTATACCTATATATATATAAATAGTATGAAAGGAGTATTTCCACTCCACCCCCCTGCAACCTCCTCTCCCGACCAATCAGGATCAAGTAGCGTCAGCCAATGAGACGGTTAGAACAGTATATAAGAGATGCGCGCGTCTGTTTTCGTTCATTCAACTTTGCTTGACGCTGCTGGACCGTCGTATCCTCTCTCGCTCCTCTTTGCTCAAATATACGGTCCTATCCTCGCTCCTCGCTCCTCGCTCACTTTCTATATCAATATGACGACAATAAGATTGTAATAAAATCAGCAGAGAAATGCATCGGTAGAGTCAAAATCAAGAAAACAGGCCTCTTCTGGATGAAATCAGAAATCAGAAATGCAATCAAAAATAGAAACAGGCTGAAACTTTCCGTTGCAAATAACAGAGAAGAGTGAATTAACGAATGCAGAAATGTGCAAAAAATGATCAGAGAAGCCAAAGAAGAAAAATGGCACGAATTTCTTGAGGAAACTGACTGGAAAGGTGATACAACCAAAATATGGAAAGTCATTAGATCGTTAGGTGGGATCCAAGCAGGTTCCACAAAGAATGAGTTCCTAATTCACAAGAACAAAGAAATAGCGTCGGACTCGAAGAAGGCAAACATCTTTATGAGACACTATGTGGCCGTCAGCAAGATAACCCTCCGCAAGGAAGATCGCCAACTAGAAGCATCAGTGAAAAAGTTGCTGAAGTCCAAAACCAGCGATCCAGAATGCAGCAAAGTCTTCTCCATGACAGAACTCAACACAGCCATAGGACAAATGAAAGCCAAATCAGCAGCAGGACCTGACCAAATATAACCCATGCTCTTTAAATCGCTGGGTAAGCAGGCGAAGAATGAGCTCCTAGATACTATCAACATATCGTGGGAAAAGAGCGAATGCTCACAATGTTGGCGTGAGGCGGAGATCATCCCGTTGCTCAAAGCAGGCAAACCGCAAGTAAAATCGAATCCTATCGCCCAATCAGCTTAACATCATGCGTCGCCAAAACCATGGAATGTATGGTAGCTAACAGACTATCCTATATGGTTGAAGAGAATAACTTGATAAGTGAACACTAAGCCGGATTCCGGAGGCTGAGATCGACAGAAGACCAGACCCTCAGAATAACACAATCCATCAGCGAAGGATTCCAAGAAAATCCAGCGAAGAGAATGGTCCTTGCCCTAGTCGACTACAGTAAGACGTACGACACGGTCTGTAATAGCAGACTCCTCCTCGCGCTCTTAAAAAAAGGAGTTCCCCTCAGATTCGTGAAATGGTGTGCGGGTTTCCTAGGCGGAAGGACAGGACGTGTCAAACTCAATGGTTACCGAAGTAAAACAGTCGCAATCAGACAAGGCGTACCACAAGGAGCGGTGTTGTCCCATCTTCTCTTCCTCTTCTACCTGGACTCAGTGAGAAGCACCATTCCCAAAGGCATCATGGTTAGCGTGTATGCAGACGACTTGGCCATCTGGGCGCAAAACTGTGACAAAGAAAATGCGGCTGCGAAGGTCCAAGAAGGCATCAACAACATAGCAGAGTGGAGTAACGAAGAAAACTGCAACTCAACGCCTCCAAGTGTGAAATCGGCTTTTTCAGCTCCAATACACACGAAGCCAAATGGATGCCCAAAGTGAAGATCAAAGACACTATCCTCCTCATCAACAAACATCTAGTTTTTCTAGGCATAACCCTCGACAGATCCCTTGGCTTCAACGAACACCTGGAGAAAACAATCGCAAAGACAAACAGAAAGGGCAGAATCCTCACAGCAGTCGCCAACAAAAGCTGGGGGTGGCAAAAGAACATCATGAAAATTTTATACACCGCATGCGTTCGAAGCACTATGGACTATTGCAGCGCGGCATGGCAGCCCTGGCTAGCCACCTCATCCATGAAGAAACTCGAAGCAACGCAGAACAGAGCCCTCAGAGCTGTCCCTAAGCATGTACGTACAACACCCACAGACGCCCTCAGACTCGAAGCCGACGTGCTCTCATACGAAACAGTTAGTAAACGGAAAAGCCTCCAAAGTAGTATACTTATTGCGTTTTTGACCCACAAACTTATTTATCGAAAAAAGCATATTTTTCACATTTTCCATTCACATTTGGCAGCGTTCTTAACCCATTAACTTATTTATCCAAAAAAGCATATTTTTCACATTTTCCATTCACATTTGGCATATATCACATTGCGTTCTTAACCCATAAACTTATTTATCATAATAATGTATTGTGTTCTTAACCCACAAACTTATTTATCTAAAAAAAGCATATATTTCACATTTTCAAGCATATATTTCACATTTTCAAATTGACCTCTATATCCTCCCCCCCGCA
>JAYRBW010078173.1:0-24329 GCA_036023295.1 Invenusta paracnida | reverse complement strand
ACAATCCAATGAATTCTTCATGAACTATAGCATCAATAGAAGGTGCATGATACAATCCAATGAATTCTTCATGAACTATAGCATCAATAGAAGGTGCATGATACAATCCAATGAATTCTTCATGAACTATAGCATCAATAGAAGGTGCATGATACAATCCAATGAATTCTTCATGAACTTCAAGCAGTGGCCCATTTATTTAACGTAGGCAGATGGTTACTTGATCAAAGTTTGATACACTGTACATTCATCTACCATCATTGAAAAATAACTAGAAGAATGTTATAGCTCACTGCTGATTTCAAAAGCACGTGAATAAAAATAATATTTCATATTTCATTTTGAATTTCTGGAGAAGTAAAGCGATACTGTTTGCGTTGCATACAAGCCACCAAGGCTTGGATGCAATTGGATCATCTGAAGAACACAATTTTAATAATTGTATAAAGTTTGAATCCTCGCCGTCACCATCCCCACGTAGCGGAATGCCTTGTCTGGCTAAATAATTTAAAATTTCGATAATCTTTAAAAATGTCGTCGATTTTCAACTTTTTCCCAAGCAATTGTTTTGTTCGGGTTTTCTGCTATGTCGGTACCTGTTTAAAAAAATAACTTGTTCAATAGCCATCTTATGACACTCGTTACTATTGCTTGATAAATGCGCGAGCAGCATCTTTCCAATTGTTAAATCCATTTCGAATAAAAGCTTTATCTTTGAAGTTTACCTTCATTTTAAGTTTTTAGACAAGTATTACACAAAAGACTGTTTGACGGTACTTCGTAATGAAGCCACGAGTATGTCTGAAACCAATGTTTTTGCAAATATCATTTATCTTTTTTCTCTATACCATAGAAACGCTCGGTTGATACAAAATTAAAATCAAATTTTGGTACAAAATGAGTGGGTGTTATAGTTTTAGACATTTTCGTCACTTGTTTATTAATAACGAACGGGGTATCATGAATTGTCGTCGGTGAATTCTCATTTAGTAAAGTTTTCAAATTTGGAATGTGAGACTTATAAAAAAAATCAATTAGTTTACAACATTTAGCTATAGATCTGGTGTTCTCTTTTTCTCTTTTGAGCTCCACTCATCATCGGTTTATCAAAAAAATAGTAAGGAATAACATTTTGTTGTTCAATAGTATTATAACAGGAAATGTTCTAAGGCAATGAAAAAATATTGATTGTCTCTAATGGATAAACTAAGCATCTAAGAGCAAGATGGAATACACCATTCGAAAGAGAAATAAAAATTGCATATATTTTAAAAAATCGCGTAGGGGTGGCCTATCTAGTGCACAATCGATTTTTTAATGAAATATTAAAATGTTTTTTTAATATTAATGAATTATATTATTAATATAAATATTAGTACATAAAAATACATATCCGCTATTAACTTTTAAACTACGAGATGAGTTCTAATGTACTGTATCTTAAAATAATCCTTACATATATAAAATCAAAGAATTGTAAAGTTATTTACCGTTTTTCGATGGCATTATTTTGAGAAAATCGAAACTGATAATGTAAACATATAGTAAATGAATTAAGTGAAACAAATTATATAAATAAATAAGTAAAACAATTTTTTTTCGATTTTCGAGTACAATAATAATAGACGTAGAACGATTTATTGAACAGTAAAAAATACTATTTTTCATTCTGGAATGACCCTATAAGAAAAAAAGGTGGCGCTATATATACCGGGCGCTACGGCCCTGTATAATAAATAGTGCATTAGAAATTTAGAAATAAATCATATGATAACAATTTACATTCTCAAACAACTAAAACAAGAAAAGGGTAAAGGCTTGCGATTGACAATCATCTAGATGTTCTTTGTGGAAACATTGTATACATTTTATATCAGCAGTACCCATATAGAATCCATATAAAAATATTATAATAAATCAATAATTTGTAGACAACATCAATTGCCGATACCTAACATATTCAAATTATCCTTTTGTGTGTTGTCTTAATCAGGATCTGCTACTAGAAGTTATTTTAGGTATCTACATTGAAGAAGTTTACGCGTGTATATTGACACTGAAAGAAATATATCGTATTCAAATAGAATGCGCGATTCTGTCTCATTCTAAAACCTGATCTTAGCGAGACATAACAAGATCAATGAACTTGTCGATCTTTGTTTCTCTGCTATTGTATAATAAAGCAGTAAAACTTATATGTTTTCTTTTAATTGGCATCAGCACATATATGGAGCTTTACATTATATACCTATGTAGTGAGATCTGAGTTAACCTTCGTAACACCGGTGTGTATTAAATTAATTATTTAAATGCATAATTAAATTATTCAAATAGGTATATATGAAATATATTTTGTTTTTATATGTTATGCAATGTAAATTTGGATTATTTATAATTTTTGTTTTTATATAAACAAATATGCTTAACCATTTTCTGGGTATAACGTATAGATAACGTATGAATAGATTATATTTGAACAATCACTGAGAATTTTATGTATGACTGTTACGAAACATAGTTTTTCAATTCAACGCAAAAATTATAAAATATATATAGTCAATATGTATATAGATACCGTCTCAGATTGTTATGATAGAAAATTATTTTTTGATTGCAATTATCAGTATCTATCTGTCTGTTGTGAATTATAATATAACTGCAACTTATTTTAAATTGACAAACATATTTCCTAGCACTTATTATTGAAAGCCAGGGTGAATAATAAGATCGTCGTCGCTCCACGACTGATATTCACTTCATTAGAAAAATTATTCTTTTGTTAAATATCAAAATAATAAAAATATTCATACATGTCTATTATGTATAAATGTTACATCCATAATAATGATTAAACGTTTCCACTAAATTATTCCTGTATGTGTATACATATTAATCTCTTTTAATCATGGAGGTATCATTTGCTTCATCTGATATACATATAAAACAGAACAATTAGTATATTATGCCAAATTTAAAATAATTCTCTTTCTAAATAAATAGTTGTTTCTCTTTTTATTCCCACTTGCCGAATTGAACCTTTTAACTGTGATTTTAAAGTCATACTAAATAAATATAAATTAAATATTGTATAGTAAGCCTCAACTCCTCCTAAAGTTACATTACGTAACACCAAAATACGCATTCATACATGATTCATGCAAAGAAAATAGTCTACCCTTTAGTGATGAAAAAATGTTCTACTACATAAAATATCATTGTTACACTTATACGATATCTCAATATAACTATGTACATACAACCCCGACCATGAATAACGCCGCCCCTACAAAAAAGTGCATTTTTAATGTTTCTGAGTTGACTGTTATTATAAGTTTTTTTTCTTTTTATCAAAAAGATAGATAGAAAAGTTACTCAACACACTCTCACATGCTCTTTGTCAAAAGGAGAGAGATATAAGTGATGTAACATGGACATAACAAATGCACTTTTTGAAGGGGCGGCGTTATTCATGGTCAAGATAGTATATACATATATATATAATATAAACCATTTCAATATACTGGACCTTACTAGCCTTTCTGCTGTGAGGTTATTACAAGTTTTCCATGCAAGTATTCTTGTAATGAAATAGTTTATATATATATATATATATATTCCTGTTACTTTATATAAATACATAACATGTGAATTAAATAAAGAATTTTAGATTAAGAGCATTTGTTACTATCATATAATATATAGATAACATAGCGAGGATTATTATACTATAATATTACTAATTTTATTTAAAATGTATACCACAAAGCAAATATTAAGTAAAAGGTTTAATCTATGAAATTAATATACAACGCTAAATGCTATATTACATGAGATTATTAATGTTCTCTATTTTAAAATATATTATTTTTAATATTGAAAAACGATCAAAATCATCTTTGGAAAATACTTTGACCATACAGAAATGATAAACCTATGTGATGATATATACCGTAGGTCCCATAGGTTTCTATGACTGAAATTATTGGAAGTTAAACATATATTAGAAAGTATATATTTCAAACGGATATGCCTGTGTAACTACAAGCAATCGATAACTTTTACATTTTGGAATCGCCTAAAAGCGATCACTCCTATCGGGACAACTGTAACTGTTTTTCCTGAACTCTGTTAGCATTGTAGTAAAAAAATTGGCAAGTTTTTAAAGAAATTACTACACATTTATCAATATTTCACCTTAAATGACTCCGTTGCTATGAGAGGCGGGATGAAATGGCAGCAATTTCAAGAATCGATCATCAGTTAATTATTTTGCAACTGAAGTATATGCTTAAAAAATTATAAATAAATAAATAATGTTATTAGCGCATTAGTGCAATTATTCATTCTTTTAGGAACTTCTCTTCTTTTGAACTTATTCTTAGGAACTTCATGTAAAATAATGCGATCTGTGCAAGAATTTGCTTTTCTACTCTAGTTCATATTATAATCACCTTAAAAATGCTATTTAGCTTAGAATTTTTTCAGAACACCACATTAAAACGTTAAATGTTCCAAAAACTCTACAATCAACTGTCTGAGACCTACTTTCTTTCTTATATCCATTCCTTCACAAATCTTCCATCGTCTTTCACTCCACCCTTTACAATATCTTCATTAAAAACTTTGTAGACGCTGAATTTGGTTCCATACCTGGCTCTTCTACAACATGTTCACTTATTAAACTATCATACCATTCTTGAGTTGCTTGATAATAACTAGTTAACAGGGGTTCAACTTCTCATCTTCAATTACTCAAAGGTTTTTCATGTTCTGAGGTACAATAGTATCATAATTCGCTCGAGATATTTTAACTTTCCAAGTAGTTTCATAATTTGACTCACTGGCTATCCTAACGCGTATCAGGACCTTGTTTCTGTTATATACTGTGTTCTTCAAGTATATCCTATTTACTATAGTAAGTATATATAGCAGTTTTCGTATATTGTGTAATTCACAATGACTCCAGTAATGTCAAGTCTACTAATGATACAACTCTATCTGCATCTTTATGCCTCTAAACATCACCGATCCCTATCGTAATATTCTCGAATAACACAATATCATCCTTCTCTGGAATTAAACATTAGAAATACTAAAACATTTTTATTCGCAATAATGAATATTTAGTCGATAGACCCGTAAACATTTCCGAAGTTTCTTTAGTTATAGGAATGCCAAAATACTCGGATATCATATAGCGATGATGCCAAATTTAACCTCTATATTTTTTCATCTTGGAAGTGGTTCCAAAGTGGTTTTCCACACTCAGAGTGGTTCACCGCATTCTTGATATCATCAATCTTAGGGAAAGCTAATTTGAGGCTTATACGAGGCTCGTAATAGCAATCTTGAACTACCTATCTTCTTTATTTTTACTCTCCTGCTCCATTGTAAAACTGGATCGCATACAAAAGAGAGCTCACCGTCTAATCCATCCTTCTCAATTTTTGATCCTCCTTGCAAATTTGACAAATTCCATTCCCCATCCCTTCGTCGACTTCAAGCAGTAGATAATAAAAAATCATCCACAATAAACACAACATATTGAATTCTATATTAATGCCCTTTTCAAATCAAATTAAAAACCTACTCTTTTAATATTCACAAATATTCACAAATTTAGATTTGATAAATTTCTAATTCAATTTTTACATACAAAACAATTACAATATCAAAACATGAAATTAAATGAGATTAATTAAATAATATATAATAAGATTTTTCAAATAAATTAAAACTTTGTTTTAAATTATAATTATGAATTGCAGATTTTATATAATCCGATTTACTAACTAACTCTATTTTGCAATGTTTTAATAATTTATCAGAACTCAATAAGTTGTTCATTGTTTAATGATTAACATTTAATCAATAACGAGGTTAAATATGTTTTTATAACATTATTATTGCCAAGTTATTAATACTATTATTATTATTATATCATAGTATTAATTAATAATTAATATTATTTTCAACAACACCGTCACCCCGTACAGACAGCAGTTTCTTATTGGCCAATGCCCGCATCATGGACTATCCAATTGTATACTGCAACGAGGGCTTCAGCAAGTTGACCGGTTTCAGTCGGGCCGAAGTCATGCAGCGAGACAGTCTCTGCAGTTTCATGCATGGTGACCAGACCAACATGGAGTCAATTAAGAAACTCGAGACTGCCATGGATAGCTGCGAGCAGGAACAGGTTGAGATACTACTCGATAAAAAGACTAGTAAGTATGATTAAAAAACATAATTTATACAATTCAATGCAATTACAGCTTATAGACTGAAATGAATTGTTCTAAATTTCTTATATAACAATTTTAAGAAACGTAATACTGATTATATACGTATGTATAAATGTAAACATCAAAATACGTATATGATTTTTCTACAGAAGTATGAATAAAGTAATATGTTTTTTATTTAATTTTGTTTCTTTTTAATATACTGCATAAAAACTAGGCATAATACACATTTGAAGAATATTTGCTAGATGTATAGATGTGTACATATATGATACGTATATCTTTATATATATAGTATCCTTCTTATTATAATATTAATATATTACATATGTTTCTGTTTATTTTTATTTTTATTTTTATGAAATGATTATCCCTTTAAAGTATCCCATCACTTTTTATGTATAACATATGTATAATATAGGTATATCATATCTAACATTTTTTAAACTACATTATTTATTGTGTCATAGGAGTTTACTGCATGAATATTTCACTAATAACTCTTTGTTTTTATGCCTCCGCATTAACGCATAAAATTAATTGATAAAGGACCCAATCTCCACTTTCAAGTCAATTGAGTGGGCCCACTTGTGCACACTTAAACTTTTGTCTTTCAACATACCTATCCCCTTTTATAGAGATATGCAAAAAGCGAGATTGGCAGACCAAACTGCTAGAACCAGGTATAATATCTGATTTCCCACCCTTTCTCTCTCTCTCTCCTCTTCACTTCACCTTTCATCCCACCTATCTGAACAGAAAATTTTTGCAAATTTTTTAACCCGGTTAAGGAGTCAGTCCAACTATCATGCTTACTCCCCAGAGTGGATGATATTATTTTTAAAATCTGGAGGATCTGATTTCTCTATGACTATCCCCATTATAATTATCTATATGTAAAATGGAGAGATTGTATGATCGTCGGCTGATTGCGCTTAACATTGAAAGCCTTTTTATTAAAATAAAAGAGTTTATAAAATTTATAATCGCGTATTAAATCATACATATGCATAGTAATATTTTTGTATACTACATATATATCAATGCAAACTTGTATCAATGAAAATAAAACATTAGCTACTCATATAGGATAGTAAAAATTACTTTCAAACGTAAAAGTAATTATATATGTAAGTAAAGCGCATCGCTTTAATTATTAATAAAATTGATAAATGTAGTCGTATTATATAGTTCTCTTTCAGTATGTTCTATCATAATAAAACAAAAAACAAACAAAATAACACAACGATTCTATTATTTTCTTTACAAAAATGAAATCTAAATAACATATGCAATGGACACTATATAATAACCATGCCTATTAGCACAAGATACTGATATCAATACATCTGTTAACAATATAATTTAAAATATGTTAAGAATGGTGAAAAATTCAGAATCTAAATTAAATTTATTGTATAACGTATCAAACTTTTAAGGTGTTCATTGTATACATATTTCTTAGATCCCTTTTCCTTGGTTCTGATTGCTCGTTTCATTAATGAAATATACTAAAATAATTAATGACTTAATCAATTAAAATAGAGTTCTCGCTTCAATAAATACTTACGATGCAAATAGTTAAAAATGCTTTTAAATGGTTATATTTGTTTATTGAAGTCTTTGATACAGCATTGAATGCTTCAAATATTTACATGAAATTATAATTTATTGAGAACAAAAATAGACCCCTGAATATGTATTAGCTATATTCACAAGCTCATGCATACATACATATATTGATTATTCCAGAATATAAATAATGTACGCTAACAATCGAATTATTGATTCATTAAAATATTATTAACACGTCTCATACGATGTGAACAATATATAAAATATATTAAATGTATTCAGTACCTATGTACGGAAAACAGCAATTAATAGGACTATTTTTATTTGATTAATTTCATTTAAATTATTTTTGTAAACAATTACTAATTTTTATGAATGACAATATTCTAATTACCAAAATTATTGAAGTATAAAAATAAATGCAAAAATATTACAGATAAAAGTGAATCTATTTAACATTTATATAGGTATATAACCAAAATCTTCTTATTCTATATTTGCCATGCTAATTGGACGATTTCATACATATTTCCTAATTATAGAAATAACTTATTTTACTAGATTAACCCATTATTCTTATTTTAATAATATAGTGACCTGTAGTTATTTAATACATAGATTTTATGAATTCATGAATATAATTTTAGTTATACTAATAGTACTAACTTAACAATAAATTCGATATTTGTTCCTTTATGGCTATAAAAAACAAGTTTTTTTTTAAGTATGCGTTACACATAGTGGGTATTGGCTTTGGATTCTCAATACTTATCTACAGACACTAAGAAATTAGAATAATTTTATTTTCTAATTCTTGTCGAACACAAAATTTAAATAGTTCTAAATATATTTATCTATCTACGTTATACACATACAGTCAATGAATGTACTCTTACAATCATAATTGTATAGTTATTTAGATCTCAATTAGAGTAATAGACCTATCATCCTGATATATGACATTAATTTTGTTTCATGGCATTTATATTATTTTTAAAAAAGAAAGAAAATTTAACTATTACACAGATATACGTCATGAAAATAAATAGGTACGTACTTTGATAGTTAAATTATAAGTCCGTTTGTCATCAAAACTACTAGATTTGTCCAATATCACCGATCTCATAAATAAATATGTTAAATATATTAAGGATTAGAACACGGAAACCTATGATTTTAAGGTTCAGTAACCTATGATTTTAAGGTTCAGTAACCTATGATTTTAAGGTTCAGTAACCTATGATTTTTTATTGCTATTTTTACTATAAATTAACAATAAAATTATTTAATTATAGTAGTGAAAATAAATAGCATATCACTAATATTTTATCCCATAGAAATAATATCTACTAATAATTATTTTCTTACTTAATAATTAAACATCTATTCTATTTTTAGGATAAATGATACACATGTATAATTTTTCAAATGTTATGCTACATGTTTATAATACCTTTCCGATATTTCTATTTTCTTAGACAAAATTACTAAAATATTTAACTGAAAATATATCTATTCAATCCCCATCCTTTTATGTTAGTCAAACCTATGTTGTACACACTTTTCATTTATACGAGACTGATAGATCTATATACGGTCAGTAGCAAAAGTATCCGGACACGACAAAATTATATGTATTTTTCATTTTTTTATTTCTGATGTAGGTAAGCTTAATAAATAATAGTTTTAAACATTCAATGGTATATTTAAATTAACACAATTATGTTACAAGAGACATAGCATGCATGATATTAAAGAGTATTTAAGAGAAATTTGGAAGAATCATATTATGTACAAAATTTTGAAATTTTGGCCCAATACCTCATCGGAAACCCTTTACCTGCTATAACCATTCTTACGCGTTTTGGGACGCTATCACACAGCTTCTGGCATTCTTGGGTCGTAATACAGCGGTACCACGCGTGAATTATGGCCGAAATCAGTTCTTTTCGATTCTTGGACGCCCTTTTTCGTATAATTAGCCCAATAGAGGTCCACCACGTTTCTATAGGGTTACAGTCAAATGACTGACCAGGCCAGTCACTAATCCACCGATCAGGGTAGTTTTTGTTTAAAAAGGCTTTTACAGTCCTTGCTCGATGTCATCCATGAAAATGGCGTTTCCTCGAAGAAGATCACAGACAGACCAGAGTAATTCTTTTTGTAGCACATCCAGATAGTAAACTTGGTTCATTCTTTCTCCTGTTGCAATGATACGAAAACGACCAAGGCCATTAGAAGACATGCATCCTCAGATGGTAACGCTCGGAGCATGCTTAATAGTCGGAAGAATACAAATCGCTCACCTTTCTTTCTCCATACCCTAACTGAACCTCGATTCCCATAAATATCAAAGTTCGCCTCATTGGAAAAAACAACGTTCTTCCAAAAACGGGGGCCTTTCAGCAAATAACATTAGCAAAATTGATTCTGTATTGACGTTGAAAAGTATTTCAGGCGATGTGTGACAGTCCACTTGCTAATGTTAGCATCAATTGAATGATGCAGATTATTAGCCGTAGAAAAACGATAATAATAAAATTTTAAAACAGATAGATAGATAGATAGACAGACAGATAGACAGACAGACACATTTCTCTTAAATACTCTCTAATATCATGCTATGTCTCTTGTAACATAATTGTGTTAACTTAAATAAACCTTTGGATGCTTAAAACTATTATTTATTACACTTATATACATAAAGAAATAAAATATTAAACAATACACATAATTTTGTTCGTGTCCGGATACTTTTGCTACCGGTTGTAACTATAAATTGATACACATATTTGTTTATTTCTGTGACTATGATTTTCATATGTAAGCTTTGAATTGTCTAGTAGAAGCGAGTTGACATATGATTAATCTGTAATAAATCAATAATTAATAATATTAATTTATTCTTATTCAAAAGTAATTTTTTGTTAATAGTCAAATATTATTTATTAATATTCCGACATACCCGGGAAGAAATATTTTCATACATGTATATTCAATGTATAATCTTATAGATTAATCATACTAATTGATCACACACATTTATCTCCACTATCACAATAGTTGTTACCATTAGTTTTTGCTACTTATTTCACAATGTTTCTGTAAAAAATGTGTATATGCTTATGCGTAGTCATATATAAATATCACAAGTTCGATTTTGTGTGCGCAGGACTTACACACCACTTTCGTATTTGTTGCAACTTTGCACTAATATGGTAGGTACATATTTGAATACACATTTGAGTTTTGTAGAAACATAATCGTAAGAGTGAAAGATAAGGTGTATAATAAATGCATATAACAATTTAAAAATATATCTTTTTAAATCACATGATTATGAGTTCAAGATTCTCTCAAAACAATTGTTGTGAATTAAAATATTTTTCTTAAGATTATCTTTTTTATCTATTTTTGGAACACTTGATTATATGTAAACAGTTTTAGAAGCATATTTTAAAGAATATTTTAACAATGGAAAATATTACATTAATGTTTACGATATATAGATATGTAATTTATTAAAATAATTTAAATTTTTTATTTTTAAATATGGATTTTTATCTACTTAAAATTGCAAATAAATAAAGATTGTTAATGTGCAGAAAATAACATAAAAAAAGTTATTAACAAACTTTCTCATAGATTTTCCAATAATTATTTTTTATTTTGAACAAATTATTTTAACGACTTTAATTAACAATTAATCAGTACAAATATAGGTATATTTATTTTTTCCAAATATTAATATTAATATAAATATAAACATTCTGAGTTTTGAATGTATGGTAATTAAAAAATATTTGTATTGCTTGCATAGATTTAAACAATAGTATGTAACAACTAGTATGTAACAACTAGACGAGCGGTAATTAAAAATAACGGATTAACCTTTTGACTTTATATGACCTACCTATATAAGGTTTTTAAATATTTCAATGTTTGACCTTGAATTTGCTAAGCAACGCAAAGTAAAATGGTCACACTATCCTAATAGTCGTGATGTCTTCTAACTGGTCCTAAAATTTCACGGTCATCGAAATACGGTCATTGAAATACCTTGTTTCAGTCCCCTATTTCACCTATATATAAACAGCTTACTATAAGACACTACTAAATGACTTCTCTTAATAGGTCATGGTCTAGGTCATAGATATCGATTTATAATTGTTTTGTTTTTTTAATTTTTGATGGAAGTTCACATGTAAAGCGAATCTCAATCTTCCATTTTAATCATATTTTCTATTATATATAAAATTTTGAATTAACTCAGTAACCCAACAATCATATTAAATAGACAGAGGTCGCCACAATGGACGTCCAGTTACTTTTAGAATGTCACCCCACCCTCAGTTATTCATTGTATCTATAAGTAGAATATTGCTATATTTAGATATTTAGAATATTTATCACTTCTACTAATTATAATCGACTATTATCCGGCAAAAAAATTAGTCCATTTGATTTATATAGGAAAGATTGTTAACTGGTTATCTAGGTGTTATAATAAGTAAATTTTAAATCTATGATTGCTTTATTTTTGTATATATTAAAATTTGCTTTATAATATTTATTTATAGTTTATTTGATATTTCAAAATATATTTGTTAATGTTAATCATTGTTTATATGTATATTCTAAATTTTAAATTTTAATTACTTTTTATGATGTTAGGTACTGATATTGAACTAATTTTGTAGGAATAATTGAAAAATATTATAATAGTGTGAAATATTACTACATCTTGAATGAATGATATGCATAAACATATAGTTTGAACAGAACTTATGAAGGCGCAATTAGTAGGTACATATGAATAACAAATTCACTTTTGTTATGGCAAAGATAGTATGTACATACACTATGTCCCATAAGTAACAACGAATTAATTAAACGGAGTTCGAGAATGACTATTTATCTTGATAGATAATTATCTATAAATTTCAAATTTTAAATCTATTGAATAATAAAAACTGGTTGCTGTTCACATACTTAGTGAAGTATTTATCAATAAAATAAAATCATAGCATGGAGCCGATAAGAGCCAATATATGTACCATTGAGCACAGAATTCTGGCAGTGGCGTAGTTTTTTAGTGATAAAAGCATAATTGAGTGCGTAGTTTCAAGTCTAAATTGCGTGATAGATATGGGATTGAACCAATTGATACGAGATAAATCAGAGCATGGGCTAACAAGCTTTTCACATCATGCATACACGATTAACCCCTATCTAGACGACCCAATGAACGAAGGAGATTATGAAAAAAATGTTGATGCTTCTGTAACAGAAAACCCAAATCTCTTAATCCGGCGTCTTTTTGATGAATAGCATATTCCCAAGACGACATTAATGTTAATGCAAAATTGGGGATTTAAAAATTGGAAACCATCAAAGGTTTAAATCCTTTGTCATGAGGATCACTAAAGACGTGTTGAGTTATGTATCGAAATCTTACAAAAATATGACTCAGAGAAAAAGAAGATTACTTTTTAATGATGAATACACCTTTTATGCAAAGTGATAAAGACCAAATTCGTGTTTCAATGTGGTCCAAGCAAAATCCACATTTCTGAGAACAAGTAAAACAGCACTCACCCACTGTTATGGCAAAGAAGACATTGTGTGCAGTACACAGTTCATTTTTCTTGGAACACTGTGTTACAGCGGAAAATTATATTCCTATGTTAAGAAATGACTTTATTCCAGCTCTTGATAAAAAACATATCATTTTATATGCATATTTTCAACAAGATGGGGCTCCAGCACATACAGCCATGGTGACTCAAACATTTTTAAATAACACCTTCCAGGATTGCTGAGTCGGCAAATTTGGGCCGAATCGTTGATCAGCACGTAGTCCAGAACACTCTTTGGAGTATACTAAAATCTAAAATTTCTTTAAGAAAACCACAAATCACGGAAGATCTCAAAATTATTATTCGAGATTATTTTTAATGATTTTCTGCCGAAATCCTGCGAAAAATCAATGATTGAACATTTTATCGGTTGAAATTTTGTTTTGAACTTAGAGGCCTTCAAGTAGATGCATCTGACTAATTTTTATGTAAATAGTATGACTATAGGGATCAAACGGCAATAATCCATTCTTATGATCTGTTCGTGTGTAGTCCTCGCCCTCTAGATGTTTAAAATGAACTTTTAGATGTTTTAATAAAAGTTGTTGTTACTTATGAAACATCAAGTAAATTTTAAATTTGAATTTCATTTAGAGTGATTTTTATGTAAGTTGTTATTGTTACATATTGGCTATATTTTTTCGCACAACTTAACATTACCTCACAGGTTTCAGACATTCTGTTGAACAAATAAATGAACTAGTTTTCAGACCATATTAAAATATACAAAACCAAAAATTTATAATTAATTTAAATAGTTATAAATGTAATAAATGATTTTTCTTTATAATTATGGAGTGCTTCAATAATTCTTTCTTTCATTTTATATAGTGTAGTAGAATATAGGTTAATTTATTTTTATTTAAAAATAACATACAGATAAGATTTTAAATGTACATTTAAATACAAACGTATGTATTATAGCTAATCAATAATATCTTTTTACGTGATACCTTATTATTGTTTATTATCTTCAATAAAGAAATAGGGTTATATTGAATTCAAATTCAAGTAATGTATGAAACTGAATTTAGTTTACTTCCGTTAGCAGGGCACAAGAGAAAATATCCCTTTTTGAATATTTGTATCTGTTCACTAATTATTAAAGTTTACTACGCATTTTGTGTGCAAAGGATGAATATCTGCATTGTTTTTAATGTATTTGGTAACTCCACTTTTACGAAAATATTCATTATATTTAATATAAAACCTTATAAAAGAATACTGTTTAAAATACACATAATATTATTATTATTGATATATTTGGTATAATTGAAAGCTATTGGTATCCATTATCTATTTGTAAATCTAGAAACCCCCCTCTGGCTGGTGATGCATGTGGCCCCGATTAAGAACGAAAAGGATGTTGTTGTGCTTTTTCTCATAACGTTTCGGGACATCACGGCACTTAAACAACCTCTGGATGAGGAAGAAAATACAAAAGGCGGTAATTCTAAATCATTATATTTATTCTTCAGAATTTTAGACAATATATAATATATGTAGAATTAGTGATAATATATTTTTAATATGAAAAACCGACTTGTTTTTAAGCTAATGTTTATTTATCAAAGTAAGTATAGTTTTGGTGTATAACAAAATTGTAAGTATATTTTTTCCCTTTTACACATATATGTAAAATTTAGATAATATTTTGATTTAAATGAAACATTTTTAATAGTAATCTTCAATTTACATATTATTCTATTTAACCCCTTATATAGTTTAGCAGTTATATTTATTTATAGATAATATAATCATTAACTACTGTATGTATGATAACTACAAATTTTCACATTAAAATAAATACGAAATTAAGATAGCTAGGTATGTGCAATACTCATCAAACAATTTTTTCATAAACGACTGGTGAATATATACCTGTATAGTATGCTGTATAAATAGTTAAATATTCCCTATTAGAGAACCATATCTTTTATGATAAGTATAATATCAAGTTTATTATCATTACATTATTTCTTTTCAAATACTTATGTCTTATATATCTTGTATATTAACTAATGTGTATAAAAATATATATTAGTCTTCAACAAAATTTAACCTGCATCTTCAACTTTTATAATTGATTTTATAATACACCCCCAGTATTTCAAATAACTTAAATTTACTTTAAAAAATCATAAAACTACACTAGTGTGAATACTATATATATTATAATATGGATATGCAAGTATTTTACTCAAATGTAATATTTTTACAACGCATGTAAAAATATAAATAATATATACCAAAAAATTATAATATAAGAACTGAAAACATTCTGCTAATGAACTGTGACACGCTTTACAAACGAGATACCTTGTATTAGTTACAACGCACACATTTTGTGATAATAATATATTGCGCTTTGGTTCACTATTCATGTGTAGGTACATCTACTTTTTTAAAATCATAACATATATATTTACAAAATTGATCGAAAATTTAGTTTTGCAGTGAGTTGGAGTTTATAATGTTTTCAACATAGGTATGTGTTAAAATAAAAGTTTGATCCAGATAAAAAAACACTTCTGCAGCAGTTAAATGACCTCTTAGTCTCAAAGTTCTAACCTAATCTATCCTAAAGGCTTATTATGGACGTAGTAGATATGTACGAGTAGCTCCACTTTAGAAAGGACAGTTTATTTACCTCTTGTCATCCTTACCAACAATACATACACGCAAAACATTACTCTTTGACTTTTTTCATTCATTTGTCTATGGAAGGAATAAACAAGTTATGTAATATAATCTTTCTTACTTTAAACTAAATCCATCAATTAGTATAAAAACAGAATAAAAGGCAATCGTTAAATTTCCTGAGGGTAAATTATATATATTTCAATAATTTTTTTTTACATATTCTAATTAATTCATTTTTTTAATGATTTCCAATTATGTTTTTATTTTTATCAATAACTTGTACATAATTGCTTAAATTACAAATATACAAAGATTCTGTATTACTTGTTAATAAAAAATATGCTTATCACTTATAAATGTTCTATTATATATATAAAACCATATTATCTAAATTATTTACTATGTTTAGTTCTTTATTTGAAAATAATGAAAATAAGAAGACATTATTATTATTTTTACTATATCAAAAACATCTAAGAATTTTATGTATTCTTAAATCTATTAAAATCTGTAAATGTATAAAGTAAAATTACAAAATTATATATTTTTACTGCTTAATTTCCAAAAGAAAATTTTTAAAAAATATAAAATAATTTAATTAATTAAAACATTTTCCGCTGGCTCATCCCAAGTAAGATAAAAAACTAGCCAAAATCATGTTGGAAATTTCTTTAATATATAAAATACCTACAAATACCTAACGATAAACAACTTAATTCATTTCTACATATTTTGTATTTATCTACTACGCTTTATATACTCAGGGTTTAGTAAGTTTGCGAGAATCGCAAGATCAGTCACAAGAAACAAATCAGTGATGCTTCAGATGAACCCAGATGGTACCGAAGGAGATTGTACAGTGGACCAATTAGGGGTAAGTAAGACAAAAAAAGATAATAACTGGTTAAAGGGAGTCTTTAATAAGCTTATATATGTGTTTATACTATGACTAGAAAAAGTCTTTTTTCGAGTTTGTTTTATTGTATTGAATTGAATTGTTTTTGTTTTAAAGTGATGTTCGAAACTGATGCGTACTTTAAATAGTATGAAAATGTAAATGAGACAGTTACAGTTTATCCTGCTTTACTTAATAACAAACTGTGTAGTTAAATTCAGTAGTTCTTTTATTTCATTATGTGTATAATATTTTTTTTAAAGAATTAATTTGCACTGGCAAATCTACATACAAATCTACATATATACCGCGGCTGTGACAAACTTGTGCAATCCCGCACCTATAATAGTTCTTAATTTCACACCGGCGATGCTATATGCATAACGAAAGTTAAATTTATAAATTCTGATTAATTTATGTTTATGGGAGAAAAATTAACTAATTATAATCTGATAAACTATGAAGATGTTTTTTTATAAATAATCAATATTAATCAAATATTTAATTAAAATCTATACATACACATATATATATACCTATAATTAATTTAAATTTATTATATTATCATAATTATTTAATATATTAAAAGTTGATTAATAAAATAACTAATTCAGTATAATTGGATTAAATATACTGACTTGTAATCAATTAATAATTAATAGTGATGTGTTCATAGAAATTGCATTTATTTTACAATTCAAAAAACGATTCTTAGTCTAAGAAAAAAATAAATCATCTTCAATTTAAATATCTAAAATCGAGTTTGAAAATGCTATTATAAACATTTTGAGAGATTTAAATATATAAATACATTATTTTTAGCGTTCTCTCTAAATGATAGAAATTTAGCAATTAATTCATTTAGATACATTATTATGGATTAATACCAGTTGCAATATCATTAATAAAGTTTGATTTAAATTTTTAAATAAATAATAAATAAAAATGATTTTTGTCAAATTAAAGTTACAAAGTTATATTTAATTTGCAAATTTAAGCTTATTCTATAAATATTTCGCAGAAATATTAAAAACACTCATACAGTTTAAATCGATACAAAAATGTTTTTCCAATGAGTAATTAAACATCGAGTTTTAACTTTTATGCATCGCTTTGTATATTTTTGTAAATAGAAAATCGTGGTATTTCAATAATTTTGCAAAAATGGGTAAGAAATAAGTTTTATTATTTTTATAATATTACGATTAATTATCGTGACTTGAACAGATTTCCCATTTCACAAAATATATACATATATATAAGTATATATTTAATATATCAAATATAGTTAGCTACGTATCTAAAACTTTTATATCACATTTTCTATTTTAAAGCATTTTTTTGCAAAACCTTTGCGGTAAGAAAATAGAAGTATTAAATGGTTTTCAATAATCAAAAAAGTTGCAACTCCATTTATCAATACTCTATGATCTTTTTCCAGTAAGAGTAGATAAATTAAATATACATATATATATGCATTCCTTGAATGCTTAACCATATTATGGTTTAACCCATAGTCTATAATAATTATGAAGACCTGTAACTCAAACAGTACATAACATGGTGTTAATTTGGTTGTAATGCACTAATTTTTAATAGAGATAGTATTGCCCGACACCTTGACTTGATTAAAAGTATCAAGTAAAATATATAACTCGGATAAATTGTGTGCGGCAAATAAAAAATGCAAATTATATTAAAATTTGATACTGATGAAAGTAGTATGGAACATAACAGTTTAATATGAATTAACAATTTTTATAATAACATTTAAAAATGTTGTGATTTTTAAGGGTGGAATAATGACTGAAATACGAAACTTTCAACAAACTTTTTAAACCTTGCCATTCTTAAACAATACTAATACTAATATTAGTAATATAAATTATTTCCTTGGAGACACAAATAAATCAACATCTATTAATTATTTAAATGCAAGTATAATAAAGATAACAAACATATAAGCAAAAGCAGTAAGATAACTAAGTCGATGAAATAAAAATCTATATAAAATTGACATAGGTACCATTAAAAAGTCAAACCATAGAATAAGAATGACTTGTAATTATTAGTGTATGATTTAATAGTTAAAATCTATAGTTTAACTTTTTTTAAGTATTTTGATTTATATCGATTTTCATTTGATCGACTTTATTTTCTAACTACTTTTACTTTTATGTTTAATATTTCTACATTGAAATGATTGATTATTTTTTGTTTTTTAAATCTACCAAATAAATAATTTATTTTACTATTGTTAGAAAGTAAACAAATATAGCAGGAACATCGAAAACATAGACGGTCAATATAAAAAAGGTAATTTTAAACAATTATTTGCAATTCGTATTAGTTTTTAAATTGATTTAGTTTATCAACGAGTATTTTTATTATCGTTTATTTATTTATACGGAATGTGTATTTGATTGAAATATTTGAATTGTTCCATAAAATAAATTGATAATATTCAGTAATAATAATTTATTTTTGTTTATTTTATAACCACACAACGTACATATGTATTTAATATAAGATAGAATAGAATAATGATTCTTATTACGTAAAATTATTTTCCATGTTCTAATTATATTTTTTATATACAGATTTAAGCTTGGATTGCTGGTTTTATTTTTACATGACTCAAGTAGATTCTATAAAATACTGTTTAGAATTACTACTACTATGAAATCTAGAATAAGTCAGTAAAAGTGAAGGATATCTCTTTCTTTCAAATAAACATGCCTTCACCACAAAAGAGTTGGAAGTGTCTTTTTTGAAGCTTGAAGGAATGAACAGTGTCAAACCATCTGTACAAGTCACACGCCCATAATTGGAACAATGTCTTTACCAAGATAGGCTTTTCATTCTTTCTTTCACTTACACCTTGGTATATCGTTTACTTGTTCCGTACATAGTTTTCTATATACGTAAACAAGTGAATGAGGAAATTTGTTCATTTTCTGTATTATTCGACTAATTACACTTCATTTTAATTCTTATTCATGCACCTACTAAAACATTTCTATCGTTACGTCGTTCTCTAGATTACTTATTTTGCTTAAAGGTGTTTTCAGAGTGATTATTAGAACTGTTTACCTTTCAAACAGCGAGGCTTGTTTTATGACAGTAATTGATCCAACCAATTCTTTATGAGACATCCATTATTTTATTAGGCATACTTCTTATTATACTTCTTAGGCATTTTACATATTATGCTGTCTTGGTAAATACAGATTTTATATTCGATATTGATAAAATCGATGTTTTACATTATTTTCCAGTATAATTTATTTATCGACATATATTTATTTCTATAAGAGTTGTCTTACTACAAAGTGATACATCAAATACCCCCTACCTCTATAAATTTTATGAAAAATAAGTGCAAAAATTAATTAAAGGAAAAATTCAAATTACACAAAAATATAAAAATGATTTTTGCAATTAATTTGAAACAAATAATTTGATTTTAGCTGTTATAATTATGATCATTAAGTATTTAGTAATCATATTATTAATTTTATCTTATGATCATCGTTTTAGTACGTTAAAAAATAATTGTAAATTAGATTATAAACTGCAATTGAGAACTCGATTTTAAAACTTTTGAAGCAATCCAGAAGTAGATTCTCAATCAAAGTTTTTCTATATTAAGATCACATAATTTTGATCGGTTTATCACCTATACACTATTTTTATGTTTTAAAGGTACACTTTAGTCATTAGATGAAGAATTCATATATATTATTTGTATAGTTATACAAAAGACGCTTTCAATGGTCTGATAATAGCTACAATGAATTCGTTAAAATTTGTCAATAGCTACGATTTTCTCTGTTGACAAACTTTTACCAATTATATTTTCCTTATGTTTTGATTTTCATGAAAGTATTAAAACTCAATTAATTATATACGACAAACTGAGTTAAATAAAAACTAATTTACATTGTTTATATTTATTGTATACATTTTAGTGACGCTATTTTTATTGTAATTTCTATGTATTAATATTTTGACTGTGTAACTCAAGGAATGTAATATTAGGTCCTACGTGAACCCTGAGTAAGCATAAACTATTTATTTTAACCTTTTCAATAATGAAAAATAATATCAGAATTTTCAAAAACAAGTTTAGTAACATAATTCATTTCCAAAGACAACAGTAGAATTAAGAGTTAAGATTAACAAACTAAATAATTAATTGGAAGGCTGGAGGAAGCATTTTTATAACTATCGCGTGTGACAATATAATTGTTACCATGGCGCCACGTGTATTTTCCTGACTTCCCAAACCCGACCAGACGTCAGATACTACACAGGCTCATACCGCGTGGAATCAGTTAGACCAAAGACTATAAAGTACCTTTCACAACTTGCATGAGGCTCAAGTTTACATAGTACACCTCCATCTCGATTATATTCTATAAGACATCCGTACAAGCTAATAAAAATGGCTATCTAAAAATGATAGAATAATAACTTTCTGTGTCCCTTTTCAAAAATATTTGTTATTTTGCAATGGTACGTCTGAAATTAATGATGTCTAAAAGTTGTCAGCCATATAGTGAAACGATCTAAAAATTAAACCATCAACTTTAGAAGCACCCTTCCTATTAGATATACACTATATATTGATTTGTTTTATCTATTTCTATATTCCCAGGATTATTTAATAATTGTTATAATATTTATAACGAAACTGTACTGACAAAGTAGTCTTTAGAATTTATGTCAAATGGTATTAAAAACGTAGCTATGCACCTGTATATTTATTATGCGATAATAAATTTTTGGAGTCCATAATAAAGTTTTAATACAGGCAGTAAAATTAGTAAATTAACTCAACAAAGCGGGACTTAGTAATAAAAGGAGATTTTATACTGTTTTGTTTACATTTCTACTGATAATGAACTAACATTTCAATTTCACTACACTGAAAGAACTTGTCCAAAATGAGTGTTTTCCTTTTTGTTCTATTCTTAGTTCCAAATGGAGTGAAAATGAATACAAATTAGATGTTAACTATACTTGTATGCTTTTCATTAATTTTTCAAAAATTGTTTTAACATATTTATTAATGTATTGAAATCAGAAAATGTGGGTTCCCTTCTATAGCATGTGGATGCATAACTTCCATTATGCACTAGTATTAGATCAATCCTCCGATCAGTTATGTTGCTTCTTAAAATAAATATTTAATCACACACATTGTTTTGTCCTCTAATCGAATTTTATGCTATTCATATTTAATCATATTATAATATTTCATTTTTCAATATTTTTTCAATAATTACCTGCTTTTAATAAAATAAATTTAAAATGAAACTTAAAGTACCCGAATAACTAAATTTCTTGGTAATGTAATTCTGAGTTGCATATCTTTATTTCAAAAAATATTGAACAACTATATTCAATATTATATATTAAACTTTAATTATTTAACTCTTAAAAAGTAATAAAATCAAAAATATTTATGCATGTAGGAATATTTTTGTCACAGTGTCTTTAACAAGAGTTAGCGAAAATATTTGTACATGCTTGAATTTCTTATATCACTCTAACAAGAATGGGAGAAAATATTCATACATGCATACATTTTTTGTAACATTGTGGCAAGAATTGGCAAAAATATTTGTACATACATAAATTTCTTTTTAACACTTTGACAAGAATTTAAAAATATTCGTACATGCATAAATTTCATTTACACACGTTGATAAGAATGGGCGAAAATATTCGTATAAATTTATTTGTTATTATTTATGTTTAAGGGTTTACCAAAGAGGAACTTATTTATTAGATTTAATTGTTTACTTTTGAGTTATTATTTGCATATATTCTATTCTATATTTATTCATTTTATTTTCATAGAGATGATTAATTGAATTTTATAAAATTAACTTATTTAACTCACCATTAACTATATATAGTAGGTTCAACACAATTGTATAATGTTTTAGAATCCTTCCATTTTTAATGAATAAGAATATACACCAGTTTACGATTTATACAGGTAAATTGGGACACAAAGGTCAGCTACGGATATATATAAAACACATATGTAGAAGAAAATGAAGTTAACATTAGAAAAGAACCAATTACCTAGATAACATACAGTGGGATACCGCTTTCCTGTATTCATTGTAAAAATGTTGAATAATTTCAACATAGACTGAAACCCGATTGTAACACAGATATTGCAAGTGGAAGTGTATTGATTGTAAGTGGAAGTTGAATATATTTATGAGTATTCACCTCATTATGTTTATGCTGTAATTGATTAGCTCTTTTATTTTTATGTATGCAGTTTATTACCAATATATATAGATTAACTGTAATATATATAATCGTTCATTTAAAATATATTTATATTTAGTAATTTTATTACATACATATAAATTATGTAAACGTACTTATTATTAATATAGTATTATTGTCTATCTCAATATATAGTTAATATCTATGGTAAATTTTTGTGGAATTTTTAAATATGGCTATACAATTTGACAAGTGAAATAGATAAATATGGATATCACATATTCACTCAATTTAAAAATTTATTATCATTATATTGACTCTTGAAGCTAATTAGTACATTAATGAAAATTTCATTTTGCGTATAACTATATGTGTATATTATACATCATTACAACGAAAACTATTTAGATCTCTATTCGCTTGGTTTTAAATTATACATATAGATAAACTACAAAATATAAAATATATAATGACCTGTTAGAATTACAATTATAGTTGTTAAAAAAATTCAAAAGAAAAAAATTATTTAAAATAAATTTGGTTTTCGTAAATTAGAAGAAAATTGAATAAATTCATCGAAACTTTACCAGTAAACAATAAAACAAGTGCTTTTAAAATATTAATTAACTAAGATTGGCTTTTGTTCCACGCTTTCTAAAATATATATTATATACACCTGTGCAATATTTACAAAATATCTAATATATAATATGCTTTATATATTAATAGGCATTCTAGTATTTAAAAAATCAGCATTGTCATGATGAGCTAAATTACAAAGCGTCGTGTATTTTTATTAATTAGATGCGCTTACATACAAAATTCTATAGCTTACTTCCACAGAATTATATCAGTTGAATAGATAAAACGAATGATCTTCAAGATAATCTTAATAAAAGGAAATCACTTAGGGCCACATTATTACTAGTCGTATATATCATATAATTAAAATAACAATGTCAAAGAGTACTTAAAAATCAAATTATTAAAATACTATATATTAACCCTATCTGAACCGGGTTTTTTTTCGCTTCCCAGAACCGGGGGGGAAGCTGATTCGGCCCCCCCTCCAAAATC